>JABUQX010032735.1:0-10000 GCA_015478945.1 Trachelipus rathkii
TATATATATATATTACTTATATATATATCTTAATAATACTTAAAAAACGAAAAAAAATACACATGCTCCTGGTTACCGCAGGCACTTTGGGAAATTTTTGTATATGCTTATAACTATATACTAATCAGATTGTTAGTATTATACACTTCGCTAGTTACTTAAGATACTAATCATGTCCCGGCGCTTGACCAGCCCTATTATATACTAATATACTAATATATATTCAATCAGCTTCGCTCGACCCACCTTCTTTTCGCAGAAGACCTGGGATTGCCACTCGCCGGTAACGGTGGGTGCATGCACTAAACACAAGAAACTCAGTAGCATAGAATCGCAATGTATAGTCGAAATCTGTCGACAAGAACAGGCCCAGCGCTTACCTGCAGCTCTTTCTTATGACCTTTAGTGAGAAACTAGCCCAAAAATTACTCAAACTTGTCATCGCAGTTAGAAAATCGCACCCTACAGCTTCTAAGGGGCGCGCGATAACTATATGGACCACCTTCACTCAATGTCACCCTCGTCAAATGTACGGTTTGCTATTCCTTCCCGATCCTATGGGTGAAAACACCGACACCGTCTACCTTCAGCAAAATCCCAGTTGATTTCATCGTTCCCATTCTTCAACTTTCCCCCTCTATACATTACCTCCTATGTCCCTCTGCCATACTCACCATTCTCTCTCTACCAGCGATTCCTTTACTGAGATAATCCACCTCTTTTCTTTTCTGGCTTTCATTCCGTCAGCGCCTGTCGGTTTCTCAATACCAGCTCCACCACGTTATACATCGGCGCCTTATACCAACCGGCCACAATTCATCATCCTTTCTCAAAACGCATGGGACCAAACGTTATCTAACGATGCTTTCATATTCTCTCTAATTGTCAACTTTCATCACACCTCACACTTCTCCTAAGTACGTGTCATTCCTCATCCGTTATACCAATTCTTGTCATTTACATCTACATAAATACATGGTCCCCTAAGAATTGTTCCTCTGAAGCACATGTGTTATTTAAGATCTAGATCCTCTCTTACTTCTAAGAATCCATTAGCTCTCATCTTCCATATGACATTAACTCATAGTGCACCAAAGTCATACAGCCATAATATCTCTAAGTATAGTATATTAAGGCATAGTATATTATATAATATATATATATTTATATATATATATATATATCGGTACTATATATATAATATACGCTATACCTATACTATATATATAGTATATAGATTATTATATACTATACTTAATACTACTCATAATATACTATAGTTACTAGTAGTATACTCCATATATAATGTTTCGCGCGTATATATAGTTATATAATAGATAATCCTATAATAGCTGCTCTATATAGTCACGTTAATATTATATATACCAGTTACGATTACTATGTTATTTATATGCTGTATGTTGGTTAACCTTGTTAACTCGCTTATAGCAGTGAGACTATGTCCATAGAGAAAGCATTCATAGATCATCAAGATATGACAATGAGATTGTTCCAGTCGACCATAGTGATACCACTCTTAGGAATGTTAGGTGTCAGAGCGAGACGTAGACAATGTGAGCTACCTTCTCTCTGATCAGACTCTAGCTTCATCCCACTTCAGATGTTAATGCAGTTACATCTGGCTAGTGTGCGTTTGCTACGTAATGGAAAAACTTCCCGCTTCACGACGACCTATAGTCTGTTCACCATCAGGAGTTTAGCCGTTAGGGTTGGCCAGCGTAATTCCAGGGGACCTTTCTCGCATGCTAGGTTCCCCAGTCGACAGTCGGTGTGGTCTTGCTTTACGAAGGTCTCTCCGCCATGGCAACCTTCCTTGAGGGCGAGGCAATGTTCTAATATATAGTAACTATATGATATATGTACCATAATTATAGCATGTACTAATGCCACATATCTAACTATCTATACTAGCTATAAGTTATCTAGCTATATTAGTATATATAGTAGATATAATACTATATAATCCATATCGGAGATAATACTATTAACTTTATATATATTAGACTGTCGAAGCCCAGCTGCGCCAGCCTGCCCAGCTAGCCCAGACCGGTTGCCCGAGTTCCTGCCAAATCGCTGTTAACAAATTTGCAACCGGGCTGGCATCGATATCAAACGTGGGAATGTATGTTTTTACGATTAAAACAAATTGATCCTGCACAATCAAATTGATATACGTAAATACATCAAGTTATATGAATGTTAGACATCTTATATAGCCTTAACAATAACAAACTGTTAAGATTGAAATGCAATCGTTTTCTTTACCAGTTATATGAGAGTTCATGTTTCTAAATAGTTATATCTCCAATGTATCGATTTAATTACATACGTGATAAAATATGTAGCAGTCATTGTGTTAGACTCAACTCATCATCCAGCCAAGGTAATCCACGACCTTCTTTGAGAAAGCCGACATGACAAGTTTGTGCTGATTCGAACGTTTTTTTGTCAACTCTTCATCTACTTGGAGTACATCTTGAAACCTTTCTTCGTCCTTTTAGGTTAGTTTATAAACTTTCAAAGAAATTTCAAGACTTTGGCATCTATATCAGCGATTTCGTTGGACTATTTTGGAACATGTCCTTCTAACTTCAAGAAATTCAGTCCATATTTGTCCATTCATCGGCTGGTGTTTGAAGAAACTCATAGAGAGCATTCACAATATGGAAACCCATTGACTACCAGGAGACATCAAATCATCCAGTGACTCCATCTACTCTTGATAATTGGCTTAGCGTTAGCTTCCAAGAATGTGCGTCCAACAATGATCCGTAAGTACCTTAGCCAGCACTTTCAAATGAGGACGCCGCAGCCTCATCTATCGTCTTGTTCTCAGTCAGTACCATTTGGTGAGAAAGTAGAGGGCCCATGCGAACAAACTCTTTCATTCAGAAGCCACTTATGCTTCTGCGTAACGAGCTTCATTTCCCCTTAGTCAGCATTTATAGAATCATCGACATGCAAACTGTTTCAGTTCACTCACTAAATCAAATCGTTAGGAACTGGGCGAGGCATCGGCTCGAACCCGGTCATACAATCGCCCATTGCACGTTAGACACTCTACAGACAAGACACACAGACACGTAATTACCCAGATTTCTTGAAGTGCAGATCTTTTAGTCGTTTCCACTTCATGAGTTTAGGACGAACTGTTCATTATCTTTCCAGACAATTGGACCAATTTTCACTAGATTGTTAAAATCTAACGGTTTTCCCATCCAATCTTGCGTTCGCTGGTGCGAGAGCTTCCCGGTGCCTCAGTGCTAAACCTGCTTTGACGGTATCGGACCCTGTTTGTACGACTACAAACAGGCTGGTCATTGAACGTCCTTGGGTAATACCCTCGAGTGGGAAATCTACGCTAGGATTCACGGACAATTTGCTAAGCTTTCTTGTTCTCTTCTCAGTTGCTGCTAGGAAGTCTCAGGATAGTATAGGCTGCTGTTATTAACTGGTAGAGTTGGCAAGTTAGGTGGTTTCTTGAATCCGTGCAACAGTTTATAACCCGAATAATTAAGTTAGAGCAAGTCACTTTAATTCTATTCAATCAAGAATGAAAGAATCCTTTTGTTCATGATGTATCCTCATCAGCAGTTACTAGTAGAAATCTGAAGATTTGGTCCGTTGTATGACAGCCTCAATATTTAGTGATCCCAGTCGACTAAGCATGAACTTCTCCTACATGTACCTTACGGCACGCAAAGCCACACAGGGTATGGTCTAGTATCCCTCCTGCAGCAGACAAATGCATGACAGTATGCTGTCCTGTAGTAAAGAGTTATATGAATTTTAAATTGTTTTAATAAACCCTATATTGCATACTTATCAGCCTTACGATTGTAGACTCCATTACTTAAAAACGCGTCCATTATTTGTACTCCAGAGTTGCGCAAAATAATTGCGTGATATTGAAATTTAATAAACTACTTAATCTATCACAAAAGGCAATAGAACAATTGCCTTGTTAAGCGCTAACCTTGTATTTCGAGAATGTCGTGGTCAAAACACTGCCTTTGATGTTTTGTCGCATTTTCCAATCCTTAGTAGTTATTTTGTTGCACAGAGACAACGTTACCATGTTTCAGCACCAGCTTTGTGGTTGGATCCTAGGCAGGGGTGCGTACACCAAGACGTTATAAGTGCCATTGACTCCGTACTAAAACAGGCGTAGACGATGCTGCAGTGCCTCTCTGGGGTTCCGGTAGCAGTCGTTTGTACGTCCAATGTACCACTATTTTAGGAGCCGGATTCCAGTTTGTCCGTAGTTGTTCTTGCTGACTTGGGAGGTAGTACTGATTCTCAGACTATCGCATGGGACTGACTTGCACTTAGATTGTAGTCCTTTGAAAGCATCCTCCACAGACAGAAGTACCAATCATATGAAGAGTGAGCTTCATCTTAGCTATACTATGCTCAAGTTAATTCCTCACGAAGCAAGAACAACAAGCATTTGGAGTTTGAGAATATTCAGTGGGAACAAAATATAGTGTTCACCAGATTTCAAGGTTGCCTTCTGTGTGCCCTTCAATGTCAGAGCTGGCTGAGCTTGTCCAGCAGTCCCCCCAACGATTCATCAGTAGAATGCTCGGTTGCTCAAACCAACAATTGCTTTGCAACAACGAATGGTCTCGTGGGAAGGGTGTCGTTCATAGGTCTTTCTGCCTTTTCCGACCAACTTTGCATTGACTTTTCATCACTGAATAAGGATGCTTCTTCCAATGTCAGTTATCATCCTATTGCGCTGAAAGCCATGTTTGCAGTCGATGGATCTCTCTTTTACCTTTGGTTGTTTTATGTCGTTTTAGCTTCCAGTTCTTGGGAACAGATTTCGTTATAAAAAATTTTACTATCTATACTTACTATAATTTGCTTGCTTTCATGCTATTCGTTGCAGTGACGTTGTTTTTATTAATTATATATTCTATTGATGAGTCCTTGATTATTTTGCCAATGTTGTTTCTGCACTTATTGTGGGGATAGTTTGCCTTCTTATAATGCACTTCAGAACACATGTATCAATTGTGAAGAGACAAATGCCTTCATGTTAACGTTAAATCCGTTAGGTTTGCAGCAGCGAGAGAAATACTTGCTCTTGTGTGGCAGTTGGGCGTCCTTCTTTTTTTTTTGTTTTTTTTTTTTTTTACAGTTGGTCACCACCACTCACGGAGAAGCATCCTATCAAGGAGGGGTGTTACACGCCTCAAACGTCAGCAACTAAATTAAAGTTACGCAGATGAGCAACATAGCAGGCCATTTAAAGTGGGCGGAGATTAAATTCGCACGGCAGAACACAGAAGCATGAAGAGAATTCCACAGAACAGACTGTGCAGGAGAAGAAAGGAAAGACCGCAGCGACATAACCATGGGATGTTTACCTACATTCACCCAAAATCGTCACTTGGTGCAGTACAGAGCACCCTGTTCTACGATCATTATGCTCTAGTCCTGTATGTACAGTTACATTCGACCATATTAAGTCGAATCGTAATCTGAAACAATAAAAACTCTAGTTAAATACATTACTTAAAAAGGTAAATACATCGTTAAATTGTTATCACGACAATTAGTCTATTTTTACAAGTATTAAAATTTCATATCGCTTGTGCTAACTCATTTGTAATCGGATTGGAGAATAAATTCACAGCGCATTGTTTTGTTTAGGCCTAAAACCTAGTACCAAAACTTAACAGCTGTCCACGACCAAAATTTTATTTTTTTGGGGCGCCTGGGACATCTAATAATATAGTAATATATTATATATATTTATATTATAATCATATATGATTATACTATATAATATATATATCATATTATTTATTCTTACGTAGTATATACTATATTATTATATATATATTAATTATATCATATATTATATAATATATATATATCATTATATATATATATTATATGATATTATATATACTATAGTAATATTATATATATATATATTGAATATTTGTATATATATATATATATATTATATACTACTAATATTTAGTAGGGCAAATATCACACTATAAAATTTTATGATATTATTTTATTATTTTTGTATCACATATGTTGCATCTTTGATCCACTAAACAGATAGCGGATCCTATCAATATCAGGAAATGATTTTTCCACTTTTATCGAAAACCTAGTTTTTATTTATTTTTCGAGAAAATCCACTTTAACCGATATTTATTTCAAGAACCTGAAGAAAAAGAAGCAAACTAATTTTGCAAAAATATTTTGTAAAAAAATAAATTCTAAACTAATTCTAAACAGAATTTTCAAATATATATATATTATATATAGTATAATATAATTAGTATAATTCGCACCACTTCCCCGAAGTTGTTTACCCGTGTCGTTGGTGGGAGCTCGCTGGGATAAAGATGGGCAGAAAAATACTCTCCCATTCAATTTGTCCCAGGGCCGAAAAACAACAAATGAAAGAATGGAGAAAACTAAAAATAAAAAAATACTTGCCAAGGAGATCGGAAGAGAACCTAGGTTGATGCCGGCCCTTCCTCATGGCTTGAGAGAGTGAGAGGGGACGGACTCTATCGGAGCGCAGCAGACCATATCTTCTTCAAAGTAGACGGTCTGAGAAGGAGTTCCCAGAAACAAGAACATTCTAAGTAGCTGTCTGGACGTGCGAATACCACCCCAGTCTGCCCAAGAACCATACAAAAAGTAAAAGATGTCCTACCCACCTCGCAGCTTCGAGAGAAACAATATTAATGGTCTGGAGAAAAAACTAGATGATTTTGTTGGGCGTATACAATATAGTAGCATCAATACAATTTGCCAAAAAAAGTTACTCTGGAAAGAACAAAAGAACTGCTATTAAAAAGGAAGCAATAGTAGATGAAGAAAGTGGAACAACACCAAGTAGCAGATTTAGTAGTATACCTACTAGTATTAGAATCGGCAACACTCCAATTGAAGAACAGATAAATCAGATTAAAAAAGTCGCAGTATGGAATATATTAGGAATGATGTATCAGCGTGAAGACCGATAGATTTGGACGTACGAAAGGAATGAATCTTTTTAATGGAAGTGGATTTTATTGGCAGATTAATAATACCAAGAAAACCACATGAGTGGAAATATTGGAAGTGGGGTAGTGAAAGAAAAGTGATTCTCCCAAATGAGTTATGGAATATCGATTCGGAGAAGTTTATAATCAGGTCAGTAGAAAACAAAACTGGCTAATGGAAAATTAAACCGATTATGGTAAAAGAAAGAAAGAACCAAAGAAAAAATGAAAAAAGACTACCTTTTGCTGAAAGTTGAGGAAAATTGATAATAAATGGGAAGCAATTAGACATGTTGAAATGAAGTTAGAGATTAAAACAACTAAGAAAATAATAAGGAAAAAAAAGAAATAAGAACACAAATAAAATACAAGATAACTCAATGCAAGGAAGGAAAAAATGGGAAAGAATGCTACCATTATGCCAGAAAATGAAAAGAGAAAATGCATAAGTTATCACTAAATAAATTGTAATATATAAGAAAAGGTAGAACAGTAAAAAGAGAAACCAGAAGAAATTGAAATGATATTATACTATGAAAAGTATATGAATTTGGGAAATGAGGGACCAAGAATCGGGAGAGAGTAGACAAAGTAATGAAGATGAAATAAATTATACAGATGATGAAGTGGAAACAAATCCAGATGATGAACAGATAAATGATGAAAGAAAAAAATGAAAGAATTGGCGAAATTCAAAATCAAACGCAAGAAGAACCAAATAATATTGACGAAATTGAAGAAGAATTGCTAGTCAAAATATCACATTATAAGGAGGAAGATATACATCTAGGAATGGAAAAGAGATTAAGAATAAACAAGATTAATAATTACTGGTTACTAAATAAATATTCAGGAATTGCTAACAAAATGCTACTCGGATTATACCACCAAATTGTGATATTACTGAAATAAACCGGCTATATTATGCTACTGCTAGAGCAATAGCTGACACATTAGGAGTTAAAACCAGGGAAACTATAAGAACAAAAAGAGCTTAACAAAGAGAAATAAATTTAAAAATAAAATTTAAAAGAAATAGAAAATCTAAGAAGAGAAATATCAATATTGTCTGCATTCCAAAATGGAAACGTTACTAGCACAGAACTTACTATATAGAGAGAGGGTTGAAAATGGGGACCCACTTGTTCATGCAATAGGAAGAAGGAAACTAATACTAGTTGCAAAGGTTAAAAAAAGAAAGAGATTTGAAAACACCAAAAAAAAGCAATAGAATATTTAGAGAAGACCCGGCAAAACTCTTAGAATTAAGAAGGATACGATTAAAGTAGAAAAACCACCACCTAAAGAAGAAATCGAGAAATTTTGGATGGAGATTTCTGAAAGTGAAGTTAACCCTAATAATGAGGCTGATTGGAAATGAGAAAAGGTAGACAACCCCCAAATTACTACAGCGATTATACCAATGGAAGGTGAAGGAGTTACAGAAAATGAAGTAAAAAGTACTATTTAAAGGATTGGAAGTTGGAAAACATCAAGGAAAGATCAAGTACATAATGTATGGTTAAAGAAATTTAAAGTACTAATAAAACCTCTAACAGAAAGGTTTAGTAAGTTAATAGAAAACCAAGAAGAAATTCCAGAATGACCCACTAGTAGAACTAGAACATTAATACTAAAGAATGAGGAAACGGAGTTGCCTAGCAAATCCGCCCAATCATATGCTTACCAACGATATATAAAATACTAACTAACTGGAGTAATGGCGAAAAGGGTAACAGAACATCTAGAAGAAAACAACATAATTAATGAAGAACAAAAAGAATGCAGTAAAGGAAGTTATGGAGCAAAGGATCAGTTATTAATAAACAAGATGATAATGGAAAATAGTAGAAGAGGACAGAAACATCTCAGTATGGTATGGATCGATTACAAGAAAGCATATGATAGCGTCCCTCATAAGTGGATTAAGGAAGTATTGAGGATTTACAAAGTTAATGAGTTGGTTGTAAACTTCATAGATGGAGCAATGAGGAAATGGAAGACAGATCTGGTACTACCATACGAAAGAGGTCAACTAAAAATAGAGGGAATAAAAATAAAAAGATGTATCTTTCGGGACTCTATTTCCCCGTTGTTATTTATACTGGCTCTCAATCCCCTAAGCACACTAATAAATAATTTGGAAAATGGATATAGGATTAACTCGATGAGAGAAAAAAAAGGCAAAGAAAATATCACACCTTTTTTAAATGGATGACATAAAATTATATGCTCAGAATAAAAAGGAATCGGAAAAACAGGTAGAGGTTGTGAAACGATATTCTAGAGACATATGTATGGAATTTGGGTTGGATAAATGTGCATTTGTAAGTCTAAAAAAAGGAAGAAGAACAGAAGCTGGTAATATAAGGATAAATGATACGGAAATACGGGAACTAGAACAAGGTAATACTTACAAATATCTAGGAATTGAAGAGTTCTGACGAAATAGAGTCAAAAAAGATGAAGGAAAAATAACAAAAGAATATATTAAAAGTATGAAAAGTGTTTTAGAATCTAGTTGAAACCAAGAAACAAAATAATTGCCTTAAAGTACAGCAGTCCCCGTCCTCACGTGCAGCTTCAATGGTATATGGGTGGTTTAACACTAGATCAATGGAATAAAAGTTAGAGACAGAAAAAAATTGCATCCGCACAAAGTTATTAATAAAAATCAATGCATACCAAGGATTTATGTACCTAGAAATGAAGGAGGAATGGGGGTTCCACAAATGAAAGTATATAAAACGGAAATAATAGGTTTAAGCAAATATTTAGAGAATAGAAAATATAAATTTATGAGATGGATGTATGAGCACAAGTTAAAGAAATCCCCAAAAACATCAAATACAAAAAAAAGAAGGATTTCTAAGGAGGAGTAGAGATTGAGGTAGAAGAATTTTGAGATGCAACAGAAGTAGGAAAGAAAATAAAGGGTTTGAAGGACAAATATA
>JABUQX010032735.1:15000-20000 GCA_015478945.1 Trachelipus rathkii
AGAGGTGGGCAGTTTAAAATGTACCAAAAGCAGTCAATACTTGCTAGTATCAAAGACAACTCAAAAAGGAAAGAAGGCTTTGGGAATAGGGTTTGTATCTATCTTGAATGATTTTGAATTTTAGCTAAACAGCATTCATATCATACACTTCTAACTCAAATTTGATAGCCAGGATTAATGGGGAAATGCAACTAACAGACCAGGATGTGGAGGAAATAGAATGCAAATATTGGAGCCAGATCTTACTTATGACATTAAGCACTTCAGTTGATCCAGATCAAATGAACCCAGTTAATAGTTGGAGTTATTTTTTTGTTTCATTTGAACATTATGTAAACATCTCTTTGTATTACATATATATGTATATATATCATATATAACTGCTGTATCTTCTATATATATATATATATGTATGTATATCATATATATATATACCTCTACCACTCTTACTATCTCATATATATCATCCTCATATATATGCACATCTCATTTATATATATACTTACTATATCTACTACCTGCATATATATATATATATATCTCCCACTCTCTTACTATATATATAACATATATCTCTCCTCACCTACTCATATATATACATATATATATATATATAAATATATATATATATATATATATATATATATATATACCTCATATATATATATAACATGTATATATCTTTATATATATATCTACTCTATATATCACTACTATATACTCCTTATAACCATGTATCTGCCCATCTTACTTAAAAAAATTACTTAAGGTTTGCTATATATAACCTCTATATATATATGTAGCATATATATATATATATATATATATACCTTATATGCTCGTTTTCTCTACCCTACTCTATATATATAATACATTTATACACGTATTACATATATTTATAATATTTTACTTTAAACTTATAATCGTTTCAAATGACTTAAAAAGTTTGGGGTTCAGTGCCACATTTCTAATATATTTCTAAAATGAGAGAATTTATATTGTGTCCATGATCTTTCATGGAGAGTTGGGTTAGTAATCTTGAATCAAATAGTCATGATAAATGGTGCCACAGTACTTTCTTTTCTGGAGCTTGTTTCCAGTGTGTGAGATACCAGGAGGTCAGATGGTTTTGTTTGTCAAATATAAACTTTACATATTATAAACTCAGCAACTTGTTTAAAAGTTGTTTGATCAAAGTATAAGTTCTAAGAACAAGGAGGCATTAGCATCAGCGTAATTTGAAATAAAAATATTGGACATGGAACAGTCTGTATCAAAGTAACTAAAACTTAATGATGTCATTGAGCCTAAGAGGATAATCATATCGCTCACTCTTCCTACTTACATTATTTACCTGATTCCTGAAAAAGAATTTGTAACAGGATATGGTAAACATTGTTTATTGTAGTTTTATTCTTATTATTGCCATATTTGCTATTTCATTTCATTCAATCCTGAAAAAGAATTTGTAACAGGATGTGTATGTACGATTTAATTTTCAAGTTTAAAATTTGCGCGCCCACCTCTGATATATATATATCGGGCTAAATAAAATACTATACAAGATTTTAAAATTACCTTCATTAATGGTGGTAGTAGGAAAAGTTGACGTTACATATGGTGTAAAATAATTTACATACATTGAACAAAAAAATCGTCCATGAATTAAATTTTAATAAGTTAGTGCATTAGAAAAAATTTAAAAAATATAAGTTGAAATATTTTCAAAATGTTTGAAAAAATAAAGGAAATATAAATAAATTTTTTAAAATATTTTTAATTAATATAAATAATATTTGTTTTTATCGTTATATAATTTTTAGGTATTTTGAAACGTAATCGACGTTATATATTTATATAAATATATATATATTAGGTGGTCCAATACCACGGCAAAAATATGAAAAACTGTAACTATATTCTATGATTAAAATTTACGTTTAAAATATTTAAAATTTTACAACGTTGTATATTCTTTAAAATAATAAAAAAATTTTTTTAATTTGCTTATATTTTCTTTATTTTTAAAATCTTTTAAGAACGTCACTTAATTTTCATTTTTCATTTTCTCTAATGCACTAACTAATTAAAAACTATTTCTTTGATTATTTTTATTGTTATTGTATATAAATTACTTTATACCATGTTTCATTAACTTTTGCTGCTATTACTACTACTACTACCATTAATGACGGTAATTTTAATATCTTGTTTAGAATTTTATTTAACCATGAAAATAATTGGACATTTGTAACTTCTTGGAAATTACCGGTCGAAAGTATATCCTCTTTCACTGAACTTGTAATAAAAATAAATTATTCGTTATTTTGATAAATTATTTTCGAAATAAGTTGGCTCGTTAACTCTCTCTCTCTCTCTCTCTCTCTCTCTCTCTCTCTCTCTCTCTCTCTCTCTCTCTCTCTCTCTCTCTCTCTCTCTCTCTATATATATATATATATATATATATATATATATATATATATAACATATATATATATATATATATATATATATATATACTATATACTATATATATATACTAACTAGCTAATATATATATATATAGTTGTTAAATATTGCATAATCGCAACATGCGGTGGTTCAATCCCGGAGAAGGCAGTAATTCTTTACCTTCCCACTTTATGTTCTTTGTTTAAGATATATATATATATATATATATATATATATATATATATATATATATATATATATATATATATATAATATATATATATATATATATATATATATATATATATTTTTGATTCTGAAGTGCCATCGGGATATGAAAGAAAAGAAACAGCGAACATCTTGGGAAACATCAAGAAGAAAGAAGAAAGGAATATGAAGAGTAGCAAATTGGGTTCTAAAACAGCCTGGATTTAGTGATAAAGAACGACATGAAAGAGATAAAATTATCAACTTCGAAAAAATTATAATCTTATGGAAAAATTGAAGTGTAAATTTTTCGGCTCATGTTAATAAATCCTTACGTTTTTCTCTAACTCATAAAATTTTAGGTTAAATTTTTACAACTTAGTTTAAATTTTTAAAATGTTTGGTAAAAAAAATTACTTACATTAATGGTAATATATTTTATGCAAGGTGAGACTTCATAATTTCAAGAGTACAATCATTTTTATATTTATATATATATATATATATATATATATATATATATATATATATATATATATATATATATATATATATATATATATATATATATATATATAAAACTTAGTGATTTGTAAAAAAAAAAATCACAGCTACGAAAATAAATACCATTTTATATAAAAAAAATAAAAAACAATAATCGCTTTTTAAAAAATTAAATTTGTTAAATTTGTTGAAAAAATTAGTTTTTAGAAATCGAAGATAACTCACACTTAGTCCGACTGAGGAACAAGCAAAGAGATTAAAATGTTAATTTTTTAACACTAACGGAAATACCTCGGGTAAACAAGAACGATGGATAGAGTCGGGGTTTCTCGGCCTACCGGGGGACGACGGGGGACTTCATCCCCCTCTGTCCCACACCTCCCGCCGGCTCGAACGCCCTAAAAGGACTATAAAGAAAAATATTTTCTCCAAAACGTAAAAAAAAATTGGTATTTGGCAACTTTTGCTCTCGAGACTAATGCAGCTTTCAAGGTCAATCAGAACGTACAATATTTCAGGTCTGAGATTTTATTAATTTTTAAGGTGTTATTAATAAATATTAGAATAAAAAATTTTTTTTTAAGTTTCATCGATAAATTACTTGCTAAAATCAAAAATGTTATTTATTTTCTTATAGCTGTTATAGTTTTAGTTACATGTCTATGTCCTCTTTATGATGATGGCCTATATATATATATATATATATATATATATATATATATATATATATATATATATATATATATATATATATATATATATGTATTTATATACCTGGTCTCTTTGTGTATATATATATATATATATATATATATATATATATATATATATATATATATATATATATATATATATATATATATATATATATATATATATATATTTTATGTATGTTTAAAATTCTGAAATATCCTTTAATATTTTTTCAAATAGATTTTTTCCTTCCTTTCTTTTACTCCACGCATACTCGCAAATATATGAATCAATCATCTTTATGTTCATTCCTTTTTGTTTTTTAGTTTTATATTTAAAAACACTCCACGTACTTTCCACCGTCATGTTTTGTTCACCAATGCATATTGGATTAATTAGCACAAACCTGTGAAATAAATTAAATTTTATTTTTAACAAAATTGAGCTTTCTTAATCTAATGCAATATAACCTAATCTACCCCATAATCTAACCTATGTAACCTAACCTAACCTAACCTAACCTAACCTAACCTAACCTAACCTAACCTAACCTAACCTAACCTAACCTAACCTAACCTAACCTAACCTAACCTATCCTAACCTAACCTAACCTAACCTAACCTAACCTAATCATAACGTTACATAACGTAACCTAACCTAAGGTAATCAAATTTCATTTTAAAATTAATGATTTATGTTACCTCCCGCAAGTAGTTATTGAATTTAACACACACTGGTTGACAAATATTTAATTCCTCTTTGTTTTAATGTAATGTAATTAAATACCATAATAAACATAAATAACAATAATTAAAATATTGAAGAACAATCTTGAACATTTTTTTTTAGCACCAATACAGTTAATAATTAAATAAAATTGTTTAAAAAAACTTAAAATATAAATAAAAATTAAAAAGAAAAGAATTAAAAATTTATCGAGCTTTACCAAATACTGTAAATATTGAATAACTTGTTTTCGCTTTGATAGGGTAAATTTTACTTTTTCATTATTAACAAAACCACCAAAAAACGTAAGAAAAGATTAACATGACCCAATTTTTTCAATAAATCTATTTTTATTTTTGTTACAACACTAATATATGGAAATTCAACTTAAATTCGAATTAAAAATTACCAGTGAAGTA
>JABUQX010032735.1:25000-32500 GCA_015478945.1 Trachelipus rathkii
GTTTCTTTGATTACATTTTACATTTCTTTTCAATTTGCAAAAATAATTAAAAAAAATGTCTTGTAAATTCGGTCCATTTTTCTTTATTTCATTTTGTTAATTGCGATATAAATTAACTCCTTCCAATACCAGCTTTAATTTAAATTGTTAGAAACCAAATATACTATATTATAAATATAATATATATATATAATATATATATATTTATCGATATTATATCTAATATATAATAATATAATATATTTATATATATATATATATATATAATATTATATATATTGTAATGTATAGAGGTTGGGTTGAGTCGATGTCAATATTCTCTCAAAGCTGGAGTAAAGTATGTTACAATTTTATATTTATTTACAAATTGAGCAACTTTAGCAACGGTTATTAAATACTTAAGAAGATTTAACACAGTCAACCCAAATATAAATCGACATAATAAATTTATATTCAAAGCAAGTAACATATGAAATAAATATACAATAACTAGGAAACTAGAATACTCATTTAGTGTTGTAATAAATTTTATTTAGACACCTTATTTGAAAAATTTGATTTTCTTAAAAAAAAAATTTTTACAATCTCTGAAAAGTACATTCTAAAAATTTTGAAACAGAGAATAGACAACCATGGGTTCTGACCCCACGCCCACCTTACGTTCTCAAACCAAAACATTATTATATATAAGTCAGTTTGTTTACACTTTCTTATACTGTGAGCTTGTCACCAAATTTGAACAGAAATAAATCTGTTCGGTGGTTTTCTTGAATAGAATTTTTTTTAATATCATCATGTAAGCAAAAAATGAATGCTAAGGAAAAACACAAATAACCATTTGAACAATACAATTTCATTGTTTAGAACCGGCAAAAAAAACAAAAACCTATTCTCATATATAATATATATAGTATATTATATTATATATAGCTATTATATATATATATATATATATATATATTATTATATATATATTTATATATATACTATATATAGTAATATATATATATATATAATATATATTATATTATATAATATATTTATTATAGAGTATAGTTACAGGTATACTATTGTATTTTTTATTTTTCTATTTTTTTGGTAAATGTACCAGAAACCCACCACGGTTTCACAGAGGACACTAGTCACAAAAGTTCAGTAAAACCAACTCTATGGTGGGTCTGTCTAAAGTTTAACACATATTAAATATTACATTCAACCAGCGACCTGAATCATCTTATTATTCACAAAGATATATAGAGTTTCGTTTTACATTAAGCCGAGAATAGGTATATAGGTATTAGTATATATATATAATATATATATATTATATGTATATACTATATATATAGAGTATATATATATATTATATATAATAAATATGTTTATATATATATACTATATATAGTAATATATATATATAGTATAATTCTATATATATATATAATATAAATATATAATATATATATATTATATATATATAATATTAATATATATTAATAAATATATTTTATATATATATAATAATATATATATTAATATAATAATATATGATATAATATAATTATATATATATATATATATATTAATATATATATAATATTTATGATATATAATATATATATATATATATAATATTATTATATATATATATATATATATAATAATTAAATATATATATATATATATTTATATATACTATATATATATATATTTATAATATATATATATATATTTATATATATATATATATATATTATATATTAATATATAATAATATATATAATTATTATTAATATATATATAATATATTATATATATACAATATAAATATATATACACTATATATATATATATATATATATATAATTATATATATATATTTATATATATATATATATAATATATATATATATATACTATATATAGTATATACTAAAATATATTATATATAGTAATATATATAATAATTAAATATTATATATAGATATATGATATATATATATATATATATATATATATCAATATTATTAAATTATTTATAATTATATATTATATATTTTATATTACTATATATTATTATTAACTATATATTATTATATATAAATTATATATTATTTAATTTTATTATTATATATATTATATTATACTATTAATATATATATATTAATTTAATTATATATATATAGATATATATTGTATTTATATATTTACTATATATATTTATATATTATAATATACTATATTATATATATATAATTAGTAAATTATATATTATATATATTATAATATATATATATATCATATACATATACTTATATATATAATATATTAATACATATATATATACATAACTTAATATATATATTATAATTATATATATATTTAATATAATATATATATTTCAATATATATATATTATATTTATATAACATTTATAAATAATATATATATATATATATATAATATATTTTAATACTATATACTTATATTTATTTATATATATATAAATAATATATTAATCTATATTATATACTCAAGATGAGTTTATATTATATTCAATAATTATAATAATTATATTATATTATCTATTTATTATATAATATACATATTAGAATTATATTTTTCTTTCATAACTTTACTATAATTATATTATTCTATTATTATATATATATAATATATTATTATATTTATTTATATTAATAAAATAATAATATAATTAAATTATATAATATAATTATATATTTAATATAATTAATTTAAATATATAAATAAATATATATAAATAATAATATATATAATATAAAATCATATAATATATTAATTTATATAAATATATAAATATATATATTATATATATATAATATTATATAATAATTATATTAATATATATATATTATATATTATATATATATATATATATATATTTTATATATATTTATATAATATATATTATATAACTATTTTTATAACCAAATTAAACTTTAACCAAACTAGAAATCTGGGACATTAATGATTTATTTTAGATTTATCATGAAGATAGTTAACAATAACCATTATTATTCGACATATATTATATTTAAATACGAAAAGAGTAGAATACTATTGATTAAATAAATAATTAATTCTAAATTAACGAGCAATTTATTATCGATTTTATGACACTGGATTAGTGATTATGTTGGTATAGTCATTGTTAATTAATTAGTGATATAACTTGAAATGTTAAAATAAACCTATAAACATTTCATTGTAGTAGATAGTGAATATTATGCTATTAGAGTAGTGCTAGTGATTGTAATATAAATGTAATAGACATGTAAGTTAGTTGATGGGTAATGACTTTAGTTGATAAAAGAGATAGTAACTAGTGATGTATTATAATTGTTTTAATTAATGTAGTTGATAAAATTAGAGCGAAAAATGATTATCGTCATTAGTTAATATATTCTGCAGAATGATAAATTCTGTATATTCGTTAGTAATTGTATCTATGCTCAATACCTCCATTTATTTTTTAAATGATTGATCTAATTCGTATGTGCTGCTGGCTGTTTTCACCGGATTGATATTCCGTAGTAATCTTAAGCTTAATATTTCCAAATGAAATTATTAATCTTATGCATTATAAATTTTCTGACTTTGTTTATTTACAGAGCACTTTTTTTTTGCAAGATTGACTTCCCATTGTATTATTTCTCAGCAAATCGACCACGTCTTGCGCTCTAATTTTAGTTAAATAGTGATTGTTAATCTTATTGCAATAATTAATATTTTATAGTGGCTCTGAATTTTAAACCGTTATTTATATTTAACATAACCAGAATCTATGATACCTTATTTTAAGCTAAGAGTATTTCAACATTCTCAATATTTCGACATGATTCAGTATTTTCACGATGATTTGATTAAATGCATTATTTTATTCAAGATTAATGGTAACGGTACTAAGCTTCTGTACAATGAAGTTAAAAGTTATATATTACGACCGTTCAATTTTTCGATTATTATATGACTATGCATTTTGAAATTGGAGTTTATCATTTATTATTTTTATCTTTATTTATATAATTATTAAAAATTATTTATATTTATTCAGTACTTATTTTCTTAAAATAATTTGATGAATTTAATATAATTATTTAATTTTATAATTCTTAATCCATGCATATACCAATCGATTTGCACATTAGGGCCTTCAATCTTTAATTATCCATCTAGCGTCTATGGTTATCTAATATAATTTTTCTCATATTCAATCTTTTTAAAATTTAATTACTTAAATTCATAACATTTTTATAGCTGTTTCCAATTATTTATAATTGTACTATTAATACAAAGGTCTTGTTAAATCGTCAATTTCAAATTCCTATTATTTTGGATGAATTATTTAAATTGAATATTATAATTATTTTATTATATTATTTATATTTGACTATTCAAATTGATATATTCATTTAGTATTATTGTCAATTATTTTTTAAAATAATTCTTCAAGTTATAAATTTTCTTAGTATTTTTATATTCTTTTTCAATAGCAGTTACTTATAACGATTTATTATTATTTATGTAGAGTGTATATTTAAGATTAATTTCAACTAATTATTAATCTAACTCTATTATACTTCTTATTATTATCATTATATATTTTACATTAATCAATGTTGTTAGTATATAGTCGTGGTATTTATTAAATGTCCTGAGTTCAATTATTTATTAATTAAATTATTATTATTATTATCATTCAATACAATTGCCAATGATCTTTTTGAAAAATATCCTTAAATTTGCCACAACTTGATGAAATCGAGAAATTATGGCCTCTACGCCATTCGCTTATAGACGCGACTCCACCAATTAGCACATACTACTATTATTATCACTATTATAAATATTATATATATTATATAATAGTAATATATTAAAACTCAGGTAGTATTATTATATATACTATATAACTATATATAACTAATACTTACTATATATTTAGTCAAATATTATACTAATATAGCTATTATTTAGTTACTCTTAACCTAGAAGAAAATAGTATTAGATGTAGACACCTTATCATCCTATTTCATCTTTAGTAGCGATATTGATTTTCGGACTTGAGGCAATTTGAGCAGTCTCACTTAAAAATTGTTAGTCTGATTCATAAACTTTATATTGAATAACTCTCTTCGGAATGAACATAGATTCTATTCTATGTCGATCAATTAGCACTTATACGATGTGCATATTTCATGTAGATACTTCGCTATCCAAATTCTTACATTCAACTGAACATTCTAATTTCAGTTAATTATACTTCAACCTAATCATAATATAAGTATGAAAAGTAGGCTTTAAGACAAAATATATGAGATCCTCCTTTATTGGGATGAGTAGCATTGCCAGATTCCTATACACAAAAGTTGAATATAAACTATGGCCCAACGATTAACCAATATGACAGCGTAAGAAATATTAAATATACTTTCAGAGTTAAGGGTCGAACGGCAAATTGTCCCTTGAATTACTTTTAGCAGCGCAAAGTGAAAAAACTACTAGTCGGCGTAAGGGCGACAAAAGCGTTACAATTTTTCAAAAGAAATTTTAGTCCTCAAACTCGCAAAAGCGCCATATGGCCGCAAATCTACATTTTTATTTAAACAGAGCAAATATGTAGAGTGCGCAATAAGAATTTATAATCAAATCGGAGAAGCGTCACAGTAGTGAAGTTATATAAGATGTAACTTTATTTATTTAAAGTTTAATCTGAGAAGAATGCAAAATATCAGTATAAGGCGAAGAAAAATGAGAAAAGATTTTTTTAATCTTGGTGTCAACTTCCCCTGTGATCCTCTGTTTCTCCCCCCGTCTCCTCTTGCCATATCTGACACATTCAGGTCCCGGTCTCATATTTTCCTGTTAACATAAGGATGTTAAATTTATTTCCTATTCAATAATTATCCCTGGCTGCCGGTGGTGTCACCTCTTCTTGCAGTCTTAATGTAACGTCAGGGCTTATAACTCAGTTCAGATCTTTACCACCGGCCTAGCTGATGCTGCCTAAGCAACCAAGTCTGTCCCAACCTTCTCTCTTGGTATTCTACTGATCGGAAGACAAGTTCTAGTCGAGTAAGTGTTACTTCGCACCGTGTGATTACATATAACTACGGCAGCCCCGCAGTGATCTAAGTATTCTGTCCCCACCACTGATCTCCTCTCGAACTGAGGTGTCTGCGGCAGTTCATACTGCGGGACCGGCTTTTCGCAGCTTATCTGAGATATTTATAAATGGTAAAATGAGCTCAACATATTTTTTTAAGGCTTGTCCATCAACTTTCGACCACAATATATGTTCTAGTGTTTATTGAGAAGAGCTATAATGTAATGTATAAATGATGCATATATATGTAATACTTGCTTGCTATTGACTAGTCCGTAATGACTAAAAATTCTAAACAAAACCTATAAAATGTATTGAAGATAACTAAAATACTATAGTCTTCTATGTTATATTATTTAACAAACGTGGTTACAGTATATAGTAAGTGAGTTAAATATGCTGAAGTATAATTCGAAATAATAATAAATAGCCGCCCTATTAAATTGCTATGATATATACCGGGCTTGATATTACTATTGATCATATGTAATACGAGAAGAATTGTTATAACGTATATGCGCTGAGGTACTATGTCCTATATATTGACCTAATGATTATTACTTCTTTCATTACTCCTCATAAATAGGACAAACAGGAATATATCAACGAGAGATCGAAATAGTATTTAAACTATGTAGCAAATACTTATGAGTGTATACTAAGCAGGCTATAACTTAATCCAACAGGACATAAATCACACACGCAAAGCCAATAAAGACGCATATGAAAGGCCGTGTCATTGCTCGTAGGTATGCATCCAGCTATCATTATTATATAGATCCCGCATACTGAATTTGATTCCCTTATGTCGAACTCCCCTGTGCGCCAGCTCTCTGAACCTGCGATGAATAAGCGCGGAACTGCTGATGGTTATTGTCCGGAAGAAATTTATGAGTAGAGAATTTATTTATATAAACAGTACATACTATCAAAGATGAATCTATAACGACAAGAGACTTTTAAAATGAGAGTAGCAAATGTAGGATGCGCGACCGATCAAATCTACTGCTGAATGATGACCTTCATTCAAAATGCAACTTGACAGATGATATAAGTGTACATAGTAAAGACTTAGAATTTGAGTGCGAGAGCACACAGTTTAAAGAGGATTGAGAGGGATAGCCAATTTAAATTATATTCATAGCTGCACATACAAAAGCTTCTCTGTCTCTTAGTGTAGCTAGAGTAAATTACTACATTAATTTCTCACATGCTAAGTGAGAATGACTTTTTAGATACCATCTTCAAGTGAATCAAAATTAATTAGACGTGATTATCAAATGAATTGAAAGATAAATATAAATCATAGTAACTTAGAGATAAAAATCGCTTTTGGATTTGTGAGGAAATTA
>JABUQX010032736.1:0-2500 GCA_015478945.1 Trachelipus rathkii
AAATCTTTTTGATACTTTATGTGTTTTAATATAATATTAAATAGTGGTAAATAATGAACCTGTATTTATATTATTTTAATATTATATTATTATTTACCATCGATAGATAATCGGTATCTAGATATATTAATTATATTTATTCTGATATATCGAAAATCAATCAGGTATCAGAAAGAAACTTATATAGTTTTACCATTTATATATATATATATATATATGGAACTGGTTGTAAACTCTAACTTAGTTTTATTAATTAATTTAAATTTAATTTTTTTTTATTTATCAAATTTGTATTAAATTTCGCTATTATATACAAAAGTTTAATTAAAAATATCTTTCTATTAATCATATATACTAAATTTTCTATAATTATATTAGGCAATATATATACTATTCACTATAATTAATACTATACTTCAATATAATTTCAGTATATCTATCAAATTAATTATAATATATATATAAGATATAAGAGATATGGCAATTTAAAAATAGTTATGAAATAGTTATGAGTAATAGTTATGAAATAGTTATGAAATAGTTATGAAATAGTGAGGTAGTTGAAATTTAAAAATGACTAACATAAGATATGAGGTAAATTACTTACTAAAAGCAGGGATGGCACGAAAAAAATCAATATTGATATATCTATCATACGGATTATTTACCATCTTTTATTATAAAATCATGATTTGATTTTGATATTTTAGTCTAATAAAAAATTTTTAACTAAATTACTAATTCTAATTAACACATAATTAATGATAAATATATTTCAGACTATACTAATTTATTAAATAATTCATAACTATGGTTTTAAAATCATTTTTAATTAGAATAAATCAATAATTATTAGCATCTTGCCACTCACTTATTAAAGTCTCTATAATTAATATATCTTACTTTACTAAACCTATTATTTAATTTTCAGGTTCATAATATTTGGATCTTATTTACTAATTTATATAATAAAAACTAGTTCTTAATTTAGTTAAAACCTAAAAAATAAAAAAAAAAAAAAAAAAAAAAAAAAAAAAAAAAAAAAAAAAAAAAAAAATTCTAAAATAATCAAATAAAATAAAACCCGGACTAAAGGTACTCAATTTTAAAAATGACCGTGAAATATGGAAAATTTAAAAATGGCTAAGCATTAAGAAGATCGATTACTAATTTGAAATGTCGAAATAAAATGAGGTAGAACTATAAAATTCTGAGGGGTGATGGCAAATTCTCTTGTGTGTATCTTCTTTTTGATTTTTTTGGTAAAAAAATTTTCATCATATTTTTTTAATTTTATTTGTATCTTTTTTCCATTTAATTATTCATGACATTTCGCCGAACGTCACGCGATTATCATATATTGTGTAATGTCATCGATATTCGCTGTGAGCGTACCGCGAATCAGAGGAAAATAAAAATATACTCACAAGGAGATATAGAAGTCCAAGATCAACATAAATTCGATTATCTTTTAACAAATCAATGCCAAAAAGTCACCAAAAGCCATGAGTTAAAATATCTAAAGAGCTTTTGTTGCGCAAATGTTAAAGAAATTTAGGCAATAATGTTAAAATGTGCGCTGAAGAAATAAGTAAAGTAGATATATTTCTTATCCTCTCAATAAGATGTGTATATAATACTCGTGAGTGTTATGTATACTCTTTTTAAAATGGTAAATATTTTATGTTCATATCTTTTTCTATAATTGTGCCTTTTTGTAGCGTCAATTTGATATGCTCTTGACTTTAATGACTCTTTATATAAGGGCCTTTTAGCCCCTTCTAGACTTTAGAGTATTCATCGGAAATGTGTGTCGGAGGTTTGGGCAGAATGGGAAAATTATATATAATAAATATATATAGCTATATAATATATATATAATATTATAATATATTATATATAATAATATATATACTATATCATTACTAATATATATATATATTATATATATATATATATATATATATATATATATATATATAATTAATAATATCGTGGCTCAATCGTAGAGCGACAGAGTTCGCATGGCAAGGGGTCGGGTTCCGATCTAGTCCGGATCCTAAGGTAGATAATTTACCTAGGAAGTTCCCTCTCCTAGAATACGGGCTAGCCCGTGAGGTGTGAACTTTATTATATTATTATTTTAATTATATTATATATAATTTTTTTTATATTATTATATATGATATATATATATTATATGATTTATTATATATATATATATATTATATATATATATATTTATTATATGTAATATATTTATATTATATATATTATATATTACTATATATATATTATATTTTATATATGACCTTTTTCTGTTTATCGACGTACGTCAGTTTTTAAATTTTTTTTTTTATATTATTTTCTTAGTATTATCATATCTAACAATCACTTTAGTGGTAACGGACTGATTCAAAAATATATTATGGACCTTTTTATTAGTTTTTTACAACTCCTGTCAGTTTAATTTTTTTTTTTAACTAAAGATACCCAAGGG
>JABUQX010032736.1:7500-15000 GCA_015478945.1 Trachelipus rathkii
CGGCACAGATGTCAACGAATCCCTCTAAAATGGAGTATTTCCCTTTTTAGGGGGCTACGAGCCGGATGGCGGACGGAGGGGGGACGTTTCATACCCCGGAGGGGGATGGTCGGAGGAACCCCGCGACACCCAAAGACCAAGGAGCGGGGGTTCCGGAGACCATCCCCGAAGGGGGGGGGATTAGTCCCCCCCGTAGTCACCTAGAGGCCGAGAGACCCCGACTGCCTGACATCGGGGTGGACTACCCGTTGGTTATTCGTTAGTGCATCTACCCGCAAACAAACAAATCCCAAAATGAAGTGACTTTTGGGACATTTATTCACAACAATCTATTCCGTACTCTATAAATCTCAAAACCATTTGGGACATTTGATTTACTAATATATATACATAATTATATATAATATATATATATATATATATATATATATTATATATATATATATAGATATATTATATATATATTTTTTGTTAATATAAAAAACATTATATATAATATATATATATATAATGTATCGACAATATTCCAAATATCGATTTTATGTATCGATATAACAAAGTATCGATTTTCGATTTAATCGAACCCAACAAATATCGAAAATAAACAAAAAATTAGTGCTTGCCGAAAATAAAATTTTACCTATATATTATATATATATAATATATATATATATATACTATATATATACTTATATATTATATATATATATATAATATATATATATATATAAAAAGATATAAATATATAATAGACTATATAATATATATAATATATATATATATATATATATATATATATATATTGAATCAGTATATATATATAAAAAATATATAAGTACAGAAAGTTAAGTTTAGAAAATTGTTGTAGTGGCAAAGCTTCTGGCATCAATTGCAGAAGCTTGCCCTAAGAATTTCCTAAAAAACTTAACTTAAACTTTTCTGAACTTAGAAAATTTTTTGAACTTAAAAAATTTTTTCAGAAAATTTACACCGATTCAAATCTAGATATTTACCAAATAAATAAATAAATAAAATAAATAAAAAAATAAATATAGGTGGAGCACAGGACTCGAATATTTTCTGAAAATATCGATATATATAGGTCGATATATATATATATATATATATATATATAATATATATATATATATAATATATATGATATATTATATAATATATAATATATAATATACTGGTAAAGGTTTACATTGTGGCCGCGCCGTTCTCGATATCGAATATATCGATAAATATCGATATCTGGTCAGCCTCTAGAAAGAGCCACAATCCACATCTCAAAAACTACAACAGCTACCTTGAAAAGGAATACATTGCTGGAATGCTAGTCCTAATTAGAGCGAAATGTAAAAATAATAAAAAAAAATTGTTAATAATTATAGTAAGTAATATGATTAGAGAGCCTATCTATTTAGGGAGCTTTTTAGTACGTACTCGTTAAAATAATAGACTTTCTATTAAATTTTGTTGTTTTTTTTTTAACTAAAGAATACCCAGGGGTATACCGCACCGGATGGCAGAATCCGGGGTCTCTCTGGCCTTCCCCGGAGAAACTACGGGGTAGGACTAATTCCAACCCTCCGGAGGGGTCTCCGGAACCCCCGCTCTTTGGAATTTGGGTGTCGCAGGGGTTCCTCCGCCCTTCCCTTAGGGTATGGAAAACGTACCCCCTGTGTTCCCCCGTCGGCTCGAGCCCCCTACATTGCCCGTGTAATACCTTTACAATAATATATATAGATACTTTTCCCCCGCCGGCCTCTAGCCCCCCCCCTAAAAAAAATAGCCCAATTTTGTTAATTTTTTTTTTAACATTTTTCCAACTAAAATTTTAACAAGATTCCAAAAATGTATTTCTTTTCCTAATTGGAGTTTTCTGAGTTTTTTTTTTTTTTTTTTTTTTTTTTACATTTTCCGTACTAAAATTTTACCAGGATTCAAACAATGTAATTCCTTTTCCTGTAGCTATTGTATGTTTTTGAGATAGCAATGGATTGTTCTATTCCTAGAGGCTGCCATCGAATATTATCCATATATATATAATATAATAAGTATATATATATATATATATATAATAATATATATATAAATATATATATAAATATATATAATATATATATATTATATATATTATATATACTATATATATATAATATTATAAAGCTATATACTCAACGAATTAATTCACATTTAGTATTTTTACAATAAAATTTAAATGTGTCGAATTTTCGTTAAAGAATAGTTTATGTTTAGCACTGCATGTGTGTCAAGATTACCTTTGAACATAAATTTATTATTAAATTTAATATAATATGACAATTGCTATTATACTTGTTGCATTTAAATACTTTCAATATTAAATTAAAATGTAAAAACGCATGCAATGTGTAAACTTTAGAGAAAATTTCATAGAGATCATTCAAATTCTTTGTCACCTATCACGCACAAAAGCTACTCTAAGACTGAGAAAAAAAGCGAAGATTTCTTTTATAAAGAAAACATAATCGTATTCGTTCGATTAATTATATCGATAAATTTTCTTGGACTCTGAAAAAGAACTGCGGCCGAGAAATATAAAGCCAGGCCCAATATTATATCAATATATTATATATATATATATACATATATATATATATATAGTATATATATATTATATACTATATATATATATATAATTATATATATATAATTATATATATATATATATATATATATATATATATATATATATATATATATATTATAAGTCTTTTATAACGATTTAAAACTAACGCAACAATCGTGAAGTTAGAACGCATAGATAGTTGTCGGGGTCTCTTGCTCTAGGTGGAACGACGGGGACTTCATTTTAAATATATTATTATATATATATATATATATAGGATATATTTATGTAAACAAGATATTATATATATATAATATTATATATATATATATATATATATATATATATATATATATAATAAAGTCGTTTTACGATTTAAACCTAACGAACAATCAAGCTAGAACGCATAGATAGTTGTCTGGGTTCTCTTGGCCTCTAGGTGTATGATGGCCCCCCCTCTGTCCCCCCATTGGCTAGAGCTCCCTAAAAACATTTCCAGTAGGGGGCTCGAGCGACGGCGGGACAGAGGGGACGAAAATCCCCCCTTCGTCGACTGGAGGCCGAGAGACCCCGACAAATGATATCTATGCGGTCTACTGCTAGGGTGTTCGTAGTTTTAATTATAAAACAAAATTTTATATATATATATATATATAGTATAAGATATACTATATATAATATATATATATATCATATATATATATATATATATATATATATATAGTTTAGGCCAGCATCCCGAAGAGTTCAGGCATGTTAGGAAAAACTAAAAGAAATCTACAGGAAATAAAGTAGAAGAACTATCGATCAAGTCGATCTCAAAGGAGAGCACGTAACAATTTTTTATTCCTAATAATTTATTAATAACTGTTACAATTTTAGTTAATATCCGTTAGCTTGAAATAGTGCAAGCTCTGATTGACCTTGACAGCTGCAGTATCCCTCGAGAGCAAAGTTGCCAAATACCGTTTTTTTGGAGAAAATTTTTTTTCTTTTTATATCCCTATTTAGGGGGTTCGAGCCGACGGAAGGGACAAAGGGGGGGACGAAGTCCCCCCCTTCGTCCCCACGGTAGGCCGAGAACCGACCTTCGTTCTTGTTTACGTCGTGGGTATCCCGTCCAGTTTAAAAAAAAAAAAATTCAACATTTAGCACCTTTCCGTGCATACTCGGGAGTAAGCCGCATCTTTGATTTATCAAAATAATTAAAAACAATTTTTTAAAACAATTTAATTTTTTTAAAAAAGCATTTTTTATTTTTTTTTTAATTTCCGGGGTAAAAATGTCTCCTGATTAATAAAATGAAAAATTTATTTTCGTGTACCTGTTATAGTTTTAGTAACATGCCTGGCCTTTTCGGGAATGCTGACCATATATATATATTATATAATAATATATATATATATATATTATTATACTATATATAATATATATATATAATATATATTATATATATATATATATAATATATATATAGTATATTATATATAATATATATATAATATAATATATATATCTATATAGGACCTGTTATTTTTACGAACTCCGTCAGTTTTGATTTTTTGTTTTTTTTTTTTTTATATTTCTAGTATATGATCCTAACAGTCAATTTAAAGGGTGAAAAACATGATTCAAAAATATATAGGACCAGTTACGTTTTACGACTCCGTCAGTTTTAAATTTTTTTTTTTTTTTTTTTCTCAAGTTAGAAACCAAGCGGGGTAAAACCGCAAAGATGGCAGGAGTCGGGGTCTCTCGCCTTCCGGGGGGGCACGACAGGGTAGGACTATTTCCCTCCCCTCCGGGGAGGGTCTCTGGAACCCCCGCTCTTGGTATTTGGGTGTCGCGGGGTTCCTCCGCCCCTCCCCTACGGGGTATGGAAAACGTCCCCCCCTCTGTCCCCCGTCGGCTCGTGCCCCCTAATTTTTTTTTTTTTTTTTAAATTTTTTTTTTTATTTTCTTTTTACATTTTTGTAATAAGACCTTTATACGCTGATTCCAAATATTTAAATTTGGTTTTTTTTGAGTGTCGTTCTTATTTCGAAATTTTCATTTATGAAAAAAAAAATTATTTTTTTTTGGCTTTTTACATTTTTTTATAAGCTTTATACGCTGATTTCAAATTTGTAAATTGGTTTTTCTGTAAGTTCGTACTTTGAGATATTTCATTTTTTTTAATTTTATTGATATAAATGTGATTTTAATAATTATTCTAACATTATTTTTCCTTTAAATCATGACGTTACACTAAATTTCTTGTTAGGAAACATAATACTATTTTGTTATAAAAAAAAAAAAAAATCAAAACTGACGGAGTCTTAAAACATAATAGAGCCTCATATATATGATATATTTATATATATATATATAATATATATATTATATATATATATATATATATATATATATATATATATATATATATAATCTAATATATATATATATATATATATATATATAATATAATATATATATATGAAGTATGCTATGCACATATTTACTGCATATACTTAAAACTTATAATTTAAACTTAATGGGTCACAGAATTTAAGCAAAGAAAAAAACTGTGGATCGATTAAATTTATATAAGATTAGCCGAAGCTTTTTTTTTTTTTTTTTGCTTTTTACATGGGGACGAAAACAACTATTGAAAAAAAAATCCGGTATTTCGTCAGAATCCGATAATCTTGACCATAAAATAAAAAAAAAACAACGTGTCTTGACCATTACCAAATGCGCTTCTAACGCGGTTTTTTGCGCTGTCTAGAAACGGCCTAAAGCAATAATTTTTTTTCAACGAATGCGTAGACCACTTTATTTTAAATAAACTTTAATAACTATACCTTTGTATATAATTAATATCCAAATAAGATATAGAAATATATAACTTAGGACTTTTCTTTTGTCAAAAGTTTTGATTTTGGGTTAAAAGTTAACGCTATCTACGCAAAATAAGGACCTACAATTCATTAAAATAAATTAAATCGCATAGTAAAGTATCAGAATACTAGATAACAAATTTTGCAAGTCCGTAATACATCATTTTCAATTGTTATGTTTACTTATAATAATTCATATCGACCTACCATTTTAAATATTTATTTACTGTCAATTTAACGACGCTTTTTTATTTACTTCAGTTCAAACCACCTTTCAAGATTTAGGAACAGCTTTCTCAAACGTCTTATATTTACACTTCCAAAGGTATATCTAACATCGTGAAAAATATTCCACATTAATAATCGTTTTTGTTGGTTGTACTAAAATCTTGCGTTAACAAACTCGTTATATATATATATTATATATATATAATATATATATATATATATATATAATATATATATATATTATATAAATATTTCTATAATATAATATATATATTATATATATATAATATATATATTATATAATATATGGATAAACTTAAGATTCTTTCTGACCTCAAATCGATATCTAAGTTAGAAATATCGAAATATCGAGGAAACCCATTTGGAAATAAATCGAGATAGGTTAAGATGAAACAGAAACGAGATTGCATTCTTGAACGCCAAAATATATATAAAAATAAATAGCTATATATATATATATATATATATAATATATATATATAAATATATATATATATATATATATTATAATATTATATATATATAATTCGAACCCGCATAATTTTTTTAACATCTCCACATTGTGGTTCGACATATTTGTCTCCTTTTTTTTGTGAAACAATTAGATTTAAAAGATTTATTCGTAGAAATAAAAATGTTGCAAATGATTTTACGTTTTAGAGCATTATTGACATTTTGTAAAAATAGATAGATATAAATTTGTGAACTGTTAGAAAGAATGTTGAAATATACGAAACAGTTCCAAGTATAACTCAATAACTTATCCTAAAGATAGAGATTTTGAACATTTCAGTGGAGCTATGAGGCAAAGGAATTATCCATAAGTGTGAGTTTGATTATTTTATTAAACTAAATATGTATTTAATTGTTTTTACTTAAAAGACAACTATCTAGTTTAGGTCTAATCTTATGGCAAGACATCAATCTAGTTAGTCTAGGACTCTATGGCAGACGATCCGTCTAGAATAGGTCGTACTGTACGGCTTTAGTGTAAGATTATGATAAGTTTGGTTAGGATAACTAGATCTAGCTTTAACGGCCTACCACATCCATCTAGGTATGTCTAGGCTCTACGGCAACGACGATCCGTCTAGAAAGGTCGTACTGTACGGCTTTTTAAGTCTAGGTTATGTTAAGTTTTGGTTAGTACACACAGATTCATATATATAATATACTATATATATATATATATATATATAATATATAGTAATATATATATATATATATATATATATATATATATATATAATATATATAATACTATATATATATATATATTATATATATATATAATAGTATATATATATATATTATATATATCCGGGCGCAGTGGCTGAAAGTGGCTGCGTTTGCCACGCTTAGGGTCGTTGATTGAGTTCCTCGTCACAACCGATTTGTACTTCGACTAGTCCCTCAGGACGGACACGAAAAATTTGCTGTTTGTAGGAGATTTTTCTGTAATTCATTACAGTTTACAGCATAGTGTATTAATACACTAATCCTCAATACCACTCAACTCACTCAGCCATAGCCCAACACATACATACAACGGTACAACCTTTAATACACATACAGACACCTACATTCCTATTCGCCTCACGCACAGTAGGTCTGTGAGTCCAGAGCCTAGCCATGCCCACTGATGGCTGGAATATCTTGACTTGGTTCAGACTGAGGCTGGGGTTTCTATCACCCTGATAACTGTGCACCTTTCCACTTTGTATGGGCCCACTGGTCGGGAAAAACATAAAAATA
>JABUQX010032736.1:25000-33288 GCA_015478945.1 Trachelipus rathkii
GTGGTTATCTCACTCGAATATCTGCCGTTGTAATACCTAAGTAAAAGGTGATAGAACTCTACATCACATCGCAATGGTAGAGTCAAAGAAGTTTGCAAATAAAGAACATTTTATAAGCCTTTTAGAAAATGGAGCTTCTTCAGGCACGAGAACAGTTCTTCTTTCATGAGAGGATGAGACATTAGTATAGTTAGAGAGAATATGAGGAGAAAATAAAATCTGGCAACCTGAATAAAATACCTAGTTTCCTTTAAGCCACCTTAAAAACCATTGTGATATGAGTTTGTAATACAACTTTTTATTTTTATTAAGATCCAGAATGTTCATACTGTGACAGGTTAGTTAAACAATAGAATTTTTCGAAAGAGATAAGAAACTTGTGATGTATTGTGAAAATGAAATTTTTAAAAAAGTTGAGTTTTAGATTTAAAATTCACAAAATTGAAGAGACCCATCCGAAAACCCTTTCCAGACCAGCAAAAATATAATCATAATCAAAAACTGGTATCGAGAGGTAACTTTAAAAGCAACAGATGGATCAGATATGGAATAAAAAGAGTGGAGTATCGAGTCATCGCTATGGATATAGATAGAGTTAGAAGAGCAACTGAGAAGATCAATACAAAATTGAAAAGGGTAGGAGATAAGACAAAACCTTGAGACTTATCACTATTGACAAGAATTGAAGATGTCGCTCCATCTACAACTACCGATATGGAAGGAATTAAGACTTAGAAGTAAGTACACAAAGTGGAATAGGAAACCCGAAGGAAAGAAAGCTTAGGGTGTAGTGACCCATGACACATCCTGTCAAAAGCCTTTATGTCATGTGTTGATATATTAATATTTTAACTTACCAAACACGACACCCCATAATCCCTAAGGGCAGAAGACCATAAATCAGTGAGATAGGAGAGAACATGATCAGTTGACTTCGACCATCCAGAGCTATACTGATTATCGCAAAGAAGAGAATGGGATTCCGGATGATTCAGAAAATAAAAGTTAAGGGTAATTCAAAGATCTTATAAAATATAGGTGAGAGCTATAGGGTGATCGATAGAGGAATCAGAACTGCTACCTCTCTTCTGGATTATTTGGTCATTAGCGCACTTCAAACATTGTGGAAAAGCTAAAGTTGAGACACATAGAGAAGAGTTGAGTAATTCTTTTACAGGCTTCAACTCGTACTCCGATTCCGACATTCTAAAATATCCGGTTTAGACTCCGAATCCAGATCTAAGCCTCTTTATCTTATAGAAGAAAAAAAAATAAAAAAAAATAAATTCGACTACGGCTTCGGTCCCACCCTAAAAAGATTTTTCTTGGATCCGGCTCCGACTTCACAATCATGGTTTCTACGACAGAGAGTCAATCATCATTTTCATTCTATTTACGGATAAGGCAAAGTTTTCGATTCGATTATGAATAATCATAAGGAGGATCAGTGAATCAATGGAAACTATCATGATATTAAAGAATATTAACATCAGCAAGCATTTGCATGTAATGTAAGGGAAGTCAAGGTTGGTGACTATCTGATAGAACCAAAGTAGTTGCCAGACTAGGGTTGGCCGACGCACCAGGTGCGGTGCGGTGCGGTGCGGTGCGGTGCGTGCGTGCGGTGTCGGTGCGGTGCGGTATCGGTGCCCACACAAATCCCAGTGTATCGGTGCGTGCGGTGCGGTCGCATTGAAAATAGAGGTGCGGTGCGGTGCGTGGTCGCTTCTCTGGTGCGGTGCTGGTGCGGTGTCAACAAAATTCCGGGGCTCAGCCAACCCTATGCCAGACACATTAACCGAGCAGTCTTATACAGGCAGTTTTTGGAGCATTAGCTGCCGGAACTAATGGACGACATTCCACTAGCTATTCATCTTGACAACTAGTCCATGCACTGTGGTCTTCCATCTGGCAATCTCAAGACGATAAGTATACCTCTTCGGGTAATTGGTTGTCCAAACCATAGTTGGTAAGAATCATAGCTTCCTTTATTATAAACCAAGTCTCTCCACCCCCAGTCTGTCTTTAATCATCATTCTGCTTATTGCATACTCGTGGAACTCCCTTTTGCTTTTTTGAGTCATTTAAGGATTGTTATTCATACCGTTAGGTTTATTTGTGTAAAGCACGTGCGAACCATATGTATTAGGTGTAAATACAATAACTATATTACATTTCAGCCTTTCGAGGGACATTTCGTCTCGTATAATCGGATCTGCAATCTTAAGTATTATAACTTTTCCATCTACTATTCATTCATAGAATAATAATCTCTGATGATATCTCTCCAAGGTTATTTAACTGATCAGACTGCTCAATTCGATCCTCACTACTAATATTCAATTTCCTTCTCCGTCTTTACTATCAACATCACTCACTTCTCTCATTATTGTATATTCCTTCTCTCAGACCCTCGCATCCCACACTGCCTAGAATCCTGCATGAGCTTCTTGATCCGCCACCACGCAGGTCATCTGCGTACCAAGAGTGCCCTCCATCGTCTCTGGACATTTCCACAAAATCATGAACAGATAACAACGGAGAGAGAGACCTACCCCTGCTTTCACCCCCGTATCAACGCCAAAACAATCCCATCGTCCATCTGGGTCCTTCCCCCCCACCTTGCAATCAAATTCGTAATTGTACTTTATTGCTTTTCTTAGTTTTTCCGGTATCCATCACCTCTCTCGCTTCTAAGTATATCCACAGACGCCATCAGTATCGATAATACGATTAAACCTTCCAGTAACAATGCAAATCATTTTTTTCTGGTATCCCACCTTTTCACAATAGCAATTTACAGCGACAATATCAAACAATATGTCTTTTGGCCTAAGCTGTTCCGAATCGCCTTTATGCCTTTTAGACCTCAGTCCTCAACTTTTATTTAATATTCGTTTCATATACTTTTCGATCATGTGGTGTCAAAAGCAGTCCTCCTGTATTTTCTCCAGTCGCCTTAAAATTTCTTTTTAAAATTGGGCGATATTATGATTGTCTCCATTCTTAACGGTTTGTCCTTTCTCTCGCCAGCCGACTTATTTATTAATAGTTTTATCAATCACTTCCTTCTCCTACCACATTCTTCAAGATTTTCTGCCGGTAATCTTCACGGCCGGTCTTTTCCGTTTTTTTTCATCTTCCCAAGGCAATATGCCATTCTTCGTGCCGTGATCTGCCACTCGCATACTTATATATAACCTCCTATAATACATATATATACTAAATATATGTGAGATATTTATATATTATATTATATATATATATCTACACTATTAAGAAACATATTAATATTAATATAGATATTATTACTATTAACAGGATCTTTTGGCTTGAGTTGGGCCGTGCGTAAAGATGGCTATCCGAAAAACCATATCAAAGAAAGTCCGAATCTATACAACATATGTGAGTCACGGATTTAATAATCCGTAACGGACTAAAAAAGACTACAGAGCTTCATTCGGAAGCGTTATAATGAAAACAAGAAACAAGTAAAGACATCCGCCTTTACTCCCGTTAATCAAACTTACTTACTAAACTAGTTCCCGTTAGGTCAACGGGAATAAAACGGGAGTTACAAACGGATCGCTGCCCACCTCTGTATAGTATTATATTATCTATTTTTATATCACCCGTAGTCATATATACCTACCTAGTTAACTTAGTAAATCATATATATTATATACTACCGGAGATATTTATATATCATCTAACATTATTCTCTATATATATTATATTAATTATATTATACTATATATCAAATTATTTTGCTACTTTTACTTGGCATTATAGGCCAGCACTTAATTAGGTTTTCATCATTATATATGATATATATATATATATATATATTATAAAGATATTATGTATTATCTGTATATACTACTACTACTACTAATTTTATTACTATTTAGCTGCCATATGCTATACTATTACAACGGCAAATAATATATATATATATATAGCGCAATAGTATATCTACCAGTATACTTAAAAAAATAAACCGAATATCATATTATCATATATATTCTATATCGTTTAATTATACTATATATATACTACCTATATATTATCATATTTGTGTAATGCACCTAGCCACCTACTAAATACTATATATGTAAAAGTGTATATTATTATCTATTATTATATTCCTTCTACTATATTATTTTACGATATACATCTTATATCTGTATACCATTTATTCATCAACTATGATAGTCTAGATTATATACGTATACATATAATTAATAGCTAATATATATATATATCCAATCGTAACATTTATATTATATATAATATATATATATATATATATACTATATATACTATAATATATATAGTATGATATATATATAATATATTACTATATTTTACTATATGTGATGATCTCTATTACTTATATATATCCGTTAAACATTGACTGAACTTTGAACATAGTTTTTTTTTGTTTCAAGCTAAACACTATAAAACTTTATGTTAAAATACTTTAATTTTCTCAAGAACTAAAATAGGTAAATGTGGAAGAGTTTTAGACGTAAATTACTGTGATTTATATCCGATGTCTTCGTTTTGCTTTTTCTTTCTTCTTTTTTTCTTTTTTTTTTTTTCCTCCTCAAAATTTTTGGAAATTGGCGGTTTGGATAACTTTGAAAAGATGTTCAAAGTTACCCCACCTGCCCACTTATATTGATACTGTCTATATATATCTTATAGTTTTTGTTTTTGAATTCCTATTATTTATCGCTATTGAGCATAAACCTATATGTAATTATGTACAATGGAAAGAATGTTTTTTAACATTTAAGCCAGTTAGCACCACATCATCAAACACTGTCAATTTTTGGGTTTACCTCTCCATAACCCTTTTACCAGTAATTCACATTCAATCTCAAATTTATTCTTAAAGTACCACCTACCTGACTTAAGTTGAGTAGTTTCATATCCCAGAGATATGGTGTTCTTCAGTTTTTTTTTTCAATTTTATCCGAGGGTTTCAGAGATTTTTTTGTGTTTTGGAGCCATTAGCCGGTTTTAGTATGGTATTTCCTACATTTTTACTTTTCAATATCCATTTCTAAAAAACCCAAGATCGGGGGTCTTGGTCCTAAGGTGCAAATTAGTGGGTATGGAATTAAGGTTGGTACCCCCAGAAAGAACCAAGACGAAATTACAAGACACACACACACTCGTATCAGACAGAATCACGAAACCAAAGACCAAAAAGAGATCAGAACATACTCACTAACGTAATCCTAGGAACAGCAAAGACCAAAAACGTACAACCAGAACAGACAACTATCACAATCGTATAGACAGAACTACCAATACACGAATCAGAAGACACTACGACTACCACCAACCACTCGTATACGCAGAAACGACCCACCATCGAAAAGACAGACCAGCTCCTCGTATACGACACGAAAGATCCAAACGAACCCAACGATCAACACATCTCTTGTTCGAACCACTCGTATTAGACCGAACACACACCAAACGAAAAGACCACGACACACCACTTCGTATTTACGTACTAGAAAGACCCTCAGAAACTGAAAGAAGTTGACTCAGACACACCACTTCTTGAATAACTAGACCAGACACACCACACAAACGACAAATGACAGACACTACCGGACTGCGTATCAAGACAGAAAGACTCCAAACGAAAAGACGCACCACTACTCGTCATCTACATCATCGTCAATCAGCCCATAACGAAAAGCATTCAGACACAATTTCTTTCTCCTCCATCTGGGTAAGCATCTTAAAGGATAGCGAAGTATATCCGAATAACCAGCGAATCAACACCTGATCCATGTACAATTTCAACACAACCCCATCTTCAGGCTAGCTCTGCATACGCCCACGCATTCAGGAAAGGAATGGTATACAACAAAAGACAGACACCCTATCTTCACGAACATACTCTAGAAAAGAGACACGATCAAACGAGAGAAGTACATGATCTCACTAGTTATTTGCCTCTACAACGTATATAACTACTAGTATCAGTAGTAGAGAACCAACAGAATAAGCTATCTCTCCATTGATGCGACTTCAGACCACCTCGCCTCCCACTACTCAAGTATACGTCAGAAACGACCAACGAAAAGACAGACATCAGTCCAGACACTCAATCTGGAGCTTATAGAACTAGACGACTAGCTATAGGATCCAAACGAAAAGACAGACACACCTCCTACGTAAGTCAGACCGAGACAGACACGAAAAGATCAGACACATTTCCACTTCGTATAGACTAGTAACAACGACCAAACCGAAAAGACATCCTAAGATCACCATCCGACCGCTACAGACACGATCAAGAACTTACGCAAACGAAAAGAACCGACCCTACACCATCAGTCTATCAGTAAATGGAACCAGAAATCGACCAAAGGACTAGTACATCCGACACACCACCGCATAGACAGAAAGAGCCCACAACGAAGAAGACAGACACACCACTCTATCATACAAGAAAGACCAAACGCAAAGCGACAGACACAATACTCGCTATAACAGAAGACCAAACGAACAGACCAGGACCACACCAGCAACACCACTCGTCAAGAAAAAAGCACCAACGCAAGAAGCCCGCATCAGACAAAGACACATTCCCATTCTTTCTCCATAACGACGAGCAAGAGACCAAACAAGAAGACAGACACACCCATACGTATAGACAGAAAGACCCAGCTACGCCCACGGATCAGCAGACAGAACACGACAACCCTACGAAGACAACGAAAAGGCAAATAAAACAAATCACAGACAGACCAGCAGCCAGCTCTAGTTGAGACCTACCGGAGAGAAGACCAAACAACAAGACAGAGCACCTCTACTCGTAAGCACAGTAATGACAAACCGCAAAGAGCAAGCACACACACCCCGACATGAGACCAGAAAGACATAACGATCCAAACACTTTTACGTACACACACTCACCGTATAAGATCATCGAAAATAACCAGAACTCGCAACTAGAGCGTAGAGATACCCCACTGCGTTAATAGGAGACAGAGAAAAGCACCTGATATCATGACGCAACACAGCTCTACCCACGAGCCCAACATCCGCTCGTATCTGCCATCATAAGACACAGCCCATACGCGACATCCAAACCCGATCCAACACGAAGCGCACGACGACACGCACCAACTCGTATACGACTAGAAAGAACCAAACGAGAATCAAAAGCAAGAACCCATACCCGACCACCTAGCCCTCACTTCGCGTCTCCAAAGCACAGGCAAAAGCCCAATTCAAACCAATCTCGATATAGACAGAAAGACAGCCACCGAAAGCAGCTAATACGCGACTAGAAAAGATCCCAAATCTCCAACAATAGACAGAGTGACACATTTTACGCTCGATAAAGCACACGAAAATAATGCGCGAACCGAAGAGAGGAGCATGACTACACCCTACTCGTACTAGAGAGGAAAGACTAAAAAAATAGACAGACACCCACCACTCGCTATTTAAAAGACAGAAAAGACCAAACAAAGTACCAAGTACAAACCAGAGCTCCCGCAGCACAAACACCCGATGATAGAGACAAAAAGACCAACGAAGAAGACAGACATCACACTCGTAAAGTATCAGAAAGAACCAACGAAAAGACGCGACAGCACCCACTCCGTTAGACAGAAATACCCAAGAACGACAAAGAGTAGAGCCCACTGCGTATAGACAAGACCAAAAAACGAAAAGACGAGTGGACACAATGCCTAGCGGCGTAATTGTACAAAGACCGAAACGAAATGCACCAGGTAAAGCACCAGCTCGTATAGCAGACCAGAAAGACGCGAAACGGAACCAAGACAGACACATCCACTCGTATATGACAAAAGACAAACAAAAAATGACATGACACACAGACTCGAAATCAGACCCATAGAAAGACAAAACGAAAAGACTAGAACACCATCCCACCCGTATAAAGGAGTACAAAAGGCCCCAAACGACAAGACAGACAACACCACGTCGTATAACAGAAAGACCAACCGAAACAGACAGACACACCAACCTCGTGGTGGTATACGAAACAACTGAGCGAAAACCAAACGAACAAGACAGACACCACAACCATACGTAGAGTAACGGAGAAAAAGACCAAAGGAAAAAGAGATTCAGAGCGACAATCCACGGTAATACGCCATAGATAAATAATGCAATGAATAAAGTAACTACAAACGAATAAGCGATCACAAATATATTATATAATAATATAAATATTAATCCCACTCGTATATACAAAAAGACCAAACGAAGACAGACACATT
>JABUQX010032737.1:0-15000 GCA_015478945.1 Trachelipus rathkii
GGAGGAGGAGAGAGAGATTATATAATAGAATTTATTATATATTACATATTAATAATATATATATATATAGTATTATATATAATTATATACAAGCATATATTTTATATAAAAAGATAGATTACATATTATAATATATAATATATATATATACGTATATATATATATATATGTTATATAATATATATAAGATATTATGAATATAAAGAATTGATATATATTATATTATATATATATATATATATATGGTGATATAAATATATATTATATGTTATATATATAACATAAACGTAGCATACAGAAAAACATTTATTTTTAAAGCATAAAGGCCCCGTATATATTTTTTTCTCAGGTGTTTACAATCAACATAGGAGTAAGAGCCGACACACAAGTCACAAACTTCAAAATCATTGAGCTTGCATTTATAAGCTGGAATTAAAATGTCGCAAGCTTTACATTAATATATTACGTCTGTGTGTTTCGTCCAAACCTAATCTTTAGGATTGAGTAATTTAAATGTTAGTTAAGATGTTTTAATAATGTTATAGTACTAATTTGGATAGAAAAACACAGTCTCAGATATATTCATTATTTTTGAACAAGTAAAAAAAGGGAACGTGAATTTTTTCCAAAATTACTGCCGAGATTTTAATTGCATTGTTTTATAGCTAAATAGAAAATTGAATAACAAAAAAAGGAGAATTATGACAAATAAATTTATAATAGTTATCTAATAATTTAGATAATAATAGTTTACACCACTTTTAACATATATGGTACTGTCTTATATTACGAGTAGGCACCTACGTTATGCTTATCATAACACAAACATTAAAATTTATTATATATATATTTTTTGGCATTATTAATGGCTGTATTTCTTAAAACAAACAAATACCAGGACACAGTCAACTAAATTGCAAGGTGAAGGAACAATGCTTGGTATTAACCGTGGAGATAAACTAACCATGTGTGACAATATTTCAGATTTTTAAGCAACTTAGACCCGTCAGAGATTTTAAAAGGTTCAAAAAAGAAAAAAAAATATTTTCCGAAAAGTTGATTTTTGGACACCTCACTGAAATTTTTTTTAAGAGTGAGGAGAAACACAGCGATCGTGTAAAATAAGAATTTTAAGTTATAAGAAATACATCCGGAATTCTAGGAGCAGTGTATATTCGTTAAATTATTTCTTCTTTTAATAATACACCCACGCACGAAAAATGGAAATTTCTTCGATTTTAACACAAATTTTCGGATTCATTTTTTTATGGTGAAATATTATTTTCCCCAAAACAAAAAACAGGAAAAGGCCAAATGTACCCTTAATGTATCCCTAACAAATCACTCTCTATGAAACATTGTTGTGGTATATAGAATATTACCAATAATGGAGATATGACTATAAAAATGTTACCATCTATTAAGTGATAATTTTTGCTCCACGCTGGTCCTATACATTTTTGGCTTCAACCCCTGTTACAACCAGAGTAAAATCTACAAAAACGAATGGTGGTTTTTAACTTGCCAGGGATAAATTAATTATTACTTTTTGCAAAATATTATTAAAAGTTTCAAAATTCTCGGAGCGGCGCAATCAAGCGGTAACGTGAAAAAATGGAGTTGACCATATATATACTAGGTAGTAGTTAAGTATATAGTGATTTATTTATTATTGTAGTGTTTAATTATTATAATAGTATATATATAATAATAGTAGTATATAAATTATATTATATTATCTATATAATAAGTAATATAATAAAACATATATATATATATGTGATATTCATTATTATATATATATTATACAACGTTATCAACGTTTTTGAGGTCATCCCTATTAGGGGATATATATATATATATATATATTATATAAGTTTATATTAATAATATTATATATATAATATCACGGTACCAGTATAAGCGTATATATATTTATATATCTAGGGGCTATATCTATATATATATATATAATAAGTATATTATATATATGATATATATACTGTAATATATATATAATATTAGGGTATAATAATATTATTATATATATATTATATATATCCTACTTCCATTATTATAATGGTCAAGATTTTTTAATGATCCACAGTATGTATAACTAGGGACCCTGATGGCAGCTTCCTACAGTAAAGAGCGTATAATTATATACTTTGGAATCAGTCGGGAAAATTCTAAAGGATGGGGATTTAACACTTTTTTTTTTTTTTTGTTTTTTTTTTTTTTTTTTTTTTTTTTTTTTTTTTTGTGTTTTTTTTTTTTTGGCTTATTCATGCGTAAAATATTTTAAAAAATTATTTCCCCACCAGTTATTAGGGGGCTCGAGCCTGGAACGGAGGACAGAGAGGGGGAGGATCGTTTTTCATACCCCCGGATGGGGATGGTCGATAGGAGACCCGAGCGCGACACCCAAAGACAATATAGAGCTGGGGCTCTTTCTCGGAGACCAATCCCCGGTAGGCGGGGGATTAGATCCCCACCGTCGTCTCCCGGGAGGCCGAGAGGACCCCGACTCCCTGCCATTTTGCGGTTATACCCCTAGGTATCCTTTAGTTAATAGTACAATATCGAAAAGTTGAGGTTTCTTGAGGAAAGTACAAAAGAATTATTCTTTTTTTTTTTAACTAAAGGAATACCATAAGGGTAAACCGGCAAAGATGGCAGGATCGGGGTCTCTCGTGACCGCCTCCCGCGTGGACGCGCGACGTGGGGGATCTAATTCCCCCTCCGAAGGATGGTCTCCGGAACCGTGCCGCCTTTGGTACTTTGGGTGTCGCGTTGGGGTTCCTCCACCATCCCTCCCGGGGTATGAAGACGTCCCCCCCCTCTGTCCTGCCGTCGGCGCGAGCCCCCTAAATGGGGGGAAATAATTTTTTGAGAGAGTGAGTTCGTATCCCGGCTGTCCAATAAACACAAAAAAACAACAGTGTTTGGTGAATCCCCTCCTTAAAATTTTCCATTGATTCCAAAATATATAATTATGATTTATACTGTTCAGGAACCTGACCGTAGTCTCATAGTTATATACTGTGATGCAATTAAATAAAATTCTGACCATACTATATATATACCTATATATATACTCATGTATATAATTATATATATTATACAATATAATCAAACCTTAAATATATATAATTTATATACAGTATTGGATATATAATATATAATATATATGCATATATTTTATATCACTATTCATATATATATACCTTAATATATATAGATAAGTCAAATATTATATATATACCTAAGGTACATTTATTCAATAAAATACTAACTTATATATGTTTTCTATGATATATATATATAATTTACATATATATAATATATAATATATTATAAACTACTTATATATATTAATATATATATAATATATATATATATACTACTATATATATATATATAATATGATATATAATAGTAGTATAGTAAATACATCATTATACTATACATATATATGTATATATGTTTTTATATATATATATATATATATATATATATATATTATAATTGAATTAATATAAAACTTTATTATCTATTATAGCGTAACAATTATAATAATTAGGAATATTAAAATATATAACATAGAATATGCCTATATATATATATAATATAATATAATAATACCCTATATATATATATGGTATTATAACAAATAGTATAGTATAATCCTATATAAATGGATCGTTGTTGTCATTAAAAGGAACCAGCCCTCAGTACAATAGGGGATATTTGGCTTCCATTTTTGCATAACTAATCCAAATTATAATATGCCTATATATATATGGTATATAGATATATATTCTATAGATCACTGAACATTAAGTTATAATAATTATATATAATATATATATAATATATAAATATATACTATATAGTAAATTTATACATATAGTATATATAATATATATATATTAATAATTATATATATAATAAATATGCCTATAGAGAAATTAGATTAATTTAGTCTGTATATCACACATCTGAAAGAAGTCACGTATCTCGACCGAAAGCTCACTGTCCAATTAATTTCCATTAATATTCAACCTATTTAGCGGCAAAAAAAAAATTTCTCTTCTGCTGAAATTCCTGAATCTAATTTCTCTATAGGCATATTTATTATAATTATCCATTACAGTTATTTAAGTATTAATTTTGTTCTCTTCTCTCTTCTCTCTCTCTCTCTCTCTCTCTCTATATATTATATACTCTTTGTTATTCATATATTATATAAACTACTATATCAAATATATGTATATATTATATATATAATATTATATTATTATTATATATATTATATATATACTATATATATAATCCTTACCAGTAGGTTATATTATTACATGGGCGCTGCGGGAGGGGGGGGCAGTGAGGGGAACATGGCCAAAGCCCCCCTTGCGCATTTCACTCAAAGCTCTTTGCTCCTCTGAAAAAAAATTTCAAAGCTTTTTGCTTTGCTGAAAAAAATTATAATATATAATATAATCTATATATATTATTATATTATATATACTATATATATTTGTAAACTCATTATTATTATTATATATATTATAATATATATATATATTATATCACTACCACTTATAGGTATATGTCATATATATACTATATAAGCTATATAGTATAGGTACTATTATATAATAATATTATTATATATTATATTATATCCTATTATAAATTTATATACTCATTTTTTATTCAATTTGAAAACTTTCCCGAAAAGCATAGCAAATTTGACAAACTTGCACAATAGCTCTAAGCAGCACTACCTCATCATATGCCTCCCCTACTCTGCCTTCCCTATTCCTATGATTTTCTACTTCGTTAAAAAAAAAAATATATATTTCAGACTTTTGAACTGTACGATAACTGATAAATTTTTGCCATATCATAAAAAGAGAGCTCTTTTTAGGGTAACAATTTATCATTCTCTTTTATTTTTTTAATAATGAGAGGATCCAATATTGGGAATTTTGAACCCCATTTTAGCCCCCACCCTAAAAATGGACATAAAATTCTTAATTTTTCAGACAATTTTGATGGGGAAAAAGAGAAACCGGAGCTTTTTTGACCTCTTAAGAACATCATTTTCGAGGCGCTGATAGCAATTTAATGGGTTGGTTGTTTCGTGCAAGCTTTCATGAGACGAACCTACTAAATTTTTTGACAAATTTAAAGAAGAAAATAATTATCTGTCTTACGTGTAAGCAAGAATAAACACTTGAAAATAATATCATTGGATGAGTTTAATATGCACCTTAATTGCAACTATGTTAGTTTTGTTTTTTTTTGCAGGAGTTTTGTTGCTCTAGCAAATATAAAAAAATTAAAAAAATGCAGGTTTTGAAATTCGACATTGCTTGAACACAATTTATGCCAAAATCATAAAAACTTATGTGTGCAAATTTGCGCAGTAAAGTAGACCTAATACTATCTATATTTTGAAGTTATTCAGGTATATTCGAAAAAAATGCTGTAGAAGTTGATGCGAAAAAATAGTTGACGAAAACAATCTAGGTATCTGAAAAAAACAAATAGAATGACGCTGAGTAGCCCTCATCTACTGATAGTTTTCCTCCTGACCGCATCCTCTCTTTTAGTAGAAAAAAGATCGCCCTTCACTCTTTGCTTTACCATTGCCATTTTTCACCTTAGAAAATTAAAGAATTATTATAACTCCACTTTAAGATGAATATTAAAATAATGTCCCAAAATAACCAATATTGAATGAAAGTATTCAGGAAAAAAGCTGAAATAGAATAGTTATATTTCAATCGCGGCAAACTACTTTGATATAAATGATGTACCTAATTTATTAATTAATTTAATTCTATTAATTTATTATTATTATTATTTATTATTATTATTAATTATAATTTATTATTATTATTATTATATTGGAAATATTATTATTGATTATTATTAGTTTATTATTTAAATATTATAATATTATTATTAATAAATTTTGAAATGAACAATAAAAATTTTATTCTTTTTTCTAAGTTTTTTTTTTATTTTATTGTCTTATTTCAATTATTATAATTTAATTGGGCAGTGGAATATCACTGTGATGAAATTTTTTATTACTATGCTATCCTCAAGATTATCTACTATTTGAGATACGCGCGCCCGGGGTCTTATCTAACTTTCTGCTTATAATTAACTTCTTTTGTAAAAGTCTATTCCTCAAAGAGCAGTAATTTTTGCCCAGCCATTACTCACCTACTTTCATATATATAACCTCAATAATATAATTATATATATTAATATATATTTTACTCATATTAATATATTATATATTATATACCTATAACTTATATGTATATATATAGGTAATAATATTATATTAATCATATATAGATATATAATATATATATATTATATATATATATATATATATATATATATATATAAGTATAATAATAATTATATTACAATATATATTATTTATATATATTTACTATATACTATAATTATATATATAATACGTAGTTCATCATATTAAATATATATTGGTCACTGTCTCTTATATTATATAATATAATATATAAAATATTATATATATTATGGTATATATATATATATCTTATAAAAAAGGATTGCTAGTAAATTTAATAAGTAAAGAAAAAAAAATAAAATTGTTATACTAACATTATCCCAACAACTTGGGAAATCAATATTTGTTGACTTAAGTAGGCCTTGCCTTAGTGAATAATCTATAAATTACATACTTTAAACTGAAAAACAAACCAAGGACACATTGAATGATGGTAATGGTTCATATTTTAGTGTTAATATGCAAATGGCAGTGCTAATGCCGTTCCGAGTATTGTCGGCACCTGTATTAATCATATGAATGAAGCTTCCGCATCCTTCGCCCGCTCAGAGACCAACTGTTGTTTTTGCTATTGCTTTGAATATTTTGAAATAAGTTATTACTTCAAAATAGAATTAATGACAATCTAAAATTTGATTTATTAAACAAATCCATGCAAACCACTAAGCACTTCTTACAACTTTAAGCAAGAATATCACAGGAAAAGGCAAAGGGCCTTTTTCCATTTAGAATATGGCTATCTCAATTGCCTGGATTCGTGGAGGTTAGTATGACTTCAAAAAAATAAAGGACCCTTTCTGTAATTATGCGTGTTATTTAGGGCCTATGCGTCTACAAAGAGGTCTTCTGCCGGTTCATTATTGTCATGACACCAAATCTTAAAATACTATAACGACTCTTCACTCACATAGGATAGAGAAATCATGTTGTTAGATTCTCAGTGGCATACGATGCTGCTCGAGTAAAAGCAGGAAGTAAAATGTGTTGAAAAAATTAAATTATAGCAAAACTCTTTATTAGTCTTAATAGTTTTTGTAACCACTGAAACTACAGGCCGAAACATTAACTATCGGAATCTAGTTTGTTTGCCAATAATACTCAACTTTGACTTTTGTAGAACCGCATGATCTAGCTTTTCTAGGCAGTGACTGCCGGTCTATGTAAGTATATTTTCGTGATTTGTTTAAAAGATGTTTAAGAAGTTGAGGCTGGTGATGCTGTGCTTACAAGAGCAAATTTACAATCAAGTGGAGTAATCAAAAATATTCCTCTCTATCACAAATAACTGGTCCAAGAATGAGTTCAATTAATCCATTAATGCGTGGGACCTAATTTGGTAAAAAACATTGTGGAGGGAAAGATGAACGATAGTGAATAACACTTTTTCACTTTTTAGAGGATTGAAACAGCAAGCATTTCTGGGGTGGAGCCAGCCTGTCAATTGGTGTACGTTTCGTTGATAAAAGGTGAAGAAATTGACAGCTAAATTTTTTAGGTTTTACTGACCGTATTGAAAAAAATTAAAAAACTGAAGAATATTAACGGAAGTCATTTTATTGACTACCAGAGGGAAGCTTTCAATTTTAAAGTCATGCAATAAACTTATCGTTGGAACAAACGTTGTGATTTGATGGATGCTCACGCATGGATGGAACACCCGAAAATGGAGTAACAGAAAATAAAAGAAATCCTATATACCCAAGGCCAATTTTTTCCACTGTGCTTCTCATCGCTTAAATTTAGTTGTTATGACTTGAATCTTGTTCCTGAATTTCGAAATATACTATGGGCACAGTGAAAGAAGTTATAAGATTTTTCGTGAAAGTTCATTGCGTAGGAAACTGATAATGAATATTAAATACCAATGCTATGCAAAACAAGATGGTCCTCAAAATAAAAGTCCATCAGAATTTTTTTGAAAATTTCATTCACATTAATCGGTTTTGGAAACTTGTCATCAGATTTCAGAAGTACTAAGGCCCACAGGGACAGCAGCATTGCTCAACTTTCGTCCAGCAAAACGAACTCCTAAATTCATTATTATTGCTTGTTTTATCAAATGGCAAGTATTTCCTTCTTACTTTTGAGCACTGTCACGACAAGTGAACTTGCATACTAAAAGACATTAATCAAAATCATGGGAAGATGTGCACATCCAAGTTTGCAAACAAGCGTGTTGTTAGATAATGTAAAGAAAACGATAGAGATAGAAAACATTGTCACCGCGTCTGTTTTTCAAGGAATTTTTTTTACCAGTGTTAAGGACTATACAAGAATTTTTTTTTTTTTATAGAATTCCTCAATGCCACGTATAGTGTCCAAACAAATGCAAGGACCTAACCTTTCATGTAGTTCTGTGGAGAAGATTATTTCAGAGTATTCTCAATACCGTTTATTACCCCATAACCTACGAATTCAACTGATTTCGTCACTCTGCAATAGTCAGATTTATTCGGACGACATACAGAATAACCAACATTTAATCTGTATTTTACAAACACCCCTCCGTAGAATTGAAAAATTTAAGCCGATATCTGAATAAAACAGAGAGAAATTGAATCAGCTTTTTAAACTATATAAATATGAAGTCAACTGAGATAAAGGTGGAAGCAGGTAACTCCATGTGTTCAACTTATGGAAGACATCAGAATGGACCAATAGGGTTAGATATAGTTGATCTGAAGAATGTGTGCTATGTAAGATAAAGTGAACTGAGCATCCTAGAAGACAATGCGACTTTTTTCCCTGTTGTTTTAAAAGCCAATTAAAAATCTTCTAACGCTTCCACCATAACGACTTGCACAATGTGGAGACATCGAGTGTGGACGCGGTGGAAACCAGAAAGAAGTTAAAAACTTGGCTAAGGTAAACCATTTCTGAAGATCGATTAAATAGATTATGTTTGCTCAGTGCACAGTATAAATATTTCTCATATATATAATAAATGTTATATATAATTATTAAAAATATTATATGTTATATATATTTAGATATTGATATATATATATAGTATAATATGTAGTGAGTTATATATATATATATATATATATTATATAGTATAGTACCTCTATGATATATATATATTATAGTACTACTATATTAACTCATGTATAGTATATATATATAGTAAGATATATATATATATTATTTATATATATAATTATATATAAATAAATATAAAATCCTATTATATATATAATATACTAACCTAACCTATATATAATACTTATATAATTATTTAGACATAATAAATATATCACTATATTATTATATATAATATATATCTATACGGAGACCATTATTATTATTATAATATAGGTAATGTAGAGTAGTATATATATATATTAATCTATATATATTTTAATATATATTTTATTATAGTATATAGTATATATTATTATGCCTTCTTTGTGAAATTCGAATTAAAAAAATAAATCTGTCCCCACTTACCTTAGATTTCATGTTTCCTCGGTGTTCCAGGCGGCCACATGTATAATATTTAGTAATATAGTATTAATACTTATATATCTATCTATATATACTATATTATATATATAATATATATATATATATATACCTAGTAATATATAATAAGTACTTAGTATGAGGTAGTATATATATATATATATATATATCACTAGTATATATATATATATTAGGATATAGATAATATTATATAATATATATATGATATATATAACAACAACAACAATCGTCGTCGTAATCAGAAGATTCGGTTTCCACAAAAGTTCCAAGCTGGAATTTATAATTAATTTGAAAGTAATTCAATTTGAAGCTGAAAAACTAAAAAAAAGTAAGTTCTTTTTAAAATAGCCAAATTTACAAATTTTTTCAATTTTTTCTTTACCTAAAAAATAAAAATCTCTACCAGATGAAACCATTCCATACTAAATTATTGTTGAGGGAACACCTTGGTCACGTTTGCATGGTGGAATTATAATAAATCGATTATCCTTTTCTAAAATATCTGATAATCTTGACAACAATTACCCTGGTTAAACCGAACTATTACCAAAATTTTTATAATCATTTCAAGAGAGAGCAAACAAATTTTTTATATTTCATGTCACTTTCCGTCATTTTTATTAGATAGATGAAGGAGTTTTAAACAAAAATAATTTGGTAAAAATGAAAATTTAAATATGATTTGGATCACTATGTTTGGATATAGAATGGAATTATTGAGAAGCGTCAGTTTTCAATGATTCTGTCGCTCAAAGAAGATTGGTTGTTTCGCGGCGGTCAGGACATATAAAGATTTTCTTCCCATGGTTATAGGGCGACAGGGCTAAGCCAACCCCGGTCCTTTCCTTTTGGTTCTTGGTGTAGGGTTGGGTTGAATTGGCTTGGTGGTGGCGTCCTCTCTGGACAGCGTTGGCGAGATCTTTGGGCTTAGAGGCAAGATCCTCTGGAAAGCTCTGGGAGAACTGCAGGTTTTGAGGCCAAATGGAAGAAAGATGCTAGTTCTACTGAAAAGGGCGAAAACCCTATCTGAGAGTGTTTAACTCGAGGACAGGCGGTCCGGAAACCATTGCGCGAAAAATGATTTTTTTGCTTAGAAGTGCTCTAGGGTTTAAGAGTTTCGTGGCCTGAAGAGGAAGATGCTGGACCCAAACGACAGGTGCGAAAGCCCTTCCTTGGGAAGTTATTGGTTCCAGTGAGGATTCTTATATATATATATAATAATATATATTTATATTATTTAATATAGTTCTATACCCCTAAATACTATTATATATATATATATATATATTATATATATATATTATATATATATATAATAATATATATATATACTCACTTTATATATATATATATATATATATAGTATATAGTTGTAATATTTTATATATATATATAATATATATATATATTATATATATTACTACCTATAATACTATATTATAGTATATAGTAATATTATAATGTAATATATATATATATTAAGCCTAATAAGAATAGTATATATATTAGTATATATATAAAATATATATGGTTTTAAATTTATATTATATTGTGGTGTGATATAGTGTGTGTGTGTGAGTTGATTGATGAATGTATGGACTTGCTATCATTGGGAAATCGTATGCCCCGTACGGAATATACTACTCACTGCTACGGATGCATAATCGCATAAAACAGCATATCCAACTTCATGAATCCTCCAAATGTAACACTTGCTTTATGGGATATGTATCTCCAGGTTAGGGAATCTTTTCCTGCGTCGGCATGCATAACGCATAAAACAGTGCATCAAAAACTGACTACTGCCAATGTGACTGACTCACTCAATATACCACGCTTTCATGATTCTGTAGGTACTGATACTCAATGTACTACTACTCAATATACGTTCATGTTCTGTAGGAGTTCCTCCTGCGGTATATGATTCAGATATAGAATGGTAATAACTAGGATTAACCTGTCTAATTATTGTTTTTATTGTTTATAGGACAGGGGTCCAACCCTCATCTGATGTCATTAGCGTTAGAGAATAAATCAAAAAGACACAAACCTGCTATCATTTCAATCCTCTAGAAGGCTCCGCATCTCTCAAACCTGTGTGGAAATCCTCAGTAGTGACCCCAAAGAGTGAAGATTGGTTCCAAGTATGAGAACCTAGAACACCCTCAAGAAGACGGAGCATACCTTCAAGAGCTAATCCGTCCATTTACCTATCCAATCGAACTTTATAACCCTTATTATTTTTACTTATTTAACATTTATAGTTTTTTAACTGGTATAACTGCCCACAATTTGTGTTTTGTGCTTCCCTCTCTCTTTTTGCCAGCTTCCACAAAGTTACAGCTGCAGCAGCACAAGCCGTTCCATCATCGTCATATCAGCACTTGGACCCCTCTCCTTGGTCAGACATACGGTATCTCATTCAAGCCACGTCATAATTTCCTTATAAGTATTATTATTATTATTATTATTATTATTATTATTATTATTATTATTATTATTATTATTATTATTATTATTATTATTATTATTATTATTATTATTATTATTATTATTATTAATTATTATTATGTTGTTATTAGAATTATTATATTATTTAGTTATTATATATTATTTTATTATTATTATATTATTATTATTATTATTATTATTATTATTATTATTATCGATTATTCCCCCGCCGTTTGGTCACTGACACAGTATAGCACCACCCTTGTGTGCTGAGGAAATCCTCGTACACTCACTCAAAAACAAAATATAAGATAGTAAAAAAAAGCAAAAAGTTTTTTTATTATTATTATTATATTCTCTCTCTCTCTCTCTCTCTCTCTCTCTCTCTCTCTCTCTCTCTCTCTCTCTCTCTCTCTCCTCTCTCTCTCTCTCTCTCTCTCTCTCTCTCTCTCTCTCTCTCTCTCTCTCTCTCTCTTTCTCTCTCTCTCTCTACTCTTCTCTCTCATCTCTCTCTCTCTCTCTCTCTACTCTTGCCAAAGAAGTATTTTTGATATATATATATATATATTATATAGTATATATATATATATAAATATAATATATTATACTAATAATATATTATATATATATATGTATGATATGTGTTGGTTTGGTGTGATAATATACAAGTATATCGGGAGTGTATGTAACTCGCGCAAATTTTTAATGCTGTCTTCATGCGGGAATGTATGTCCCAGGATCTAACATCAATACAAAACCACTTTCATGCCGGGTCAATGCAAACACATGTCAAAACAGCAACACACTACAGGTCAATTAAAATTCAAATCACATTTTTTATATATACTGTATATATATATTATACGTTACTAATATAATAATAATACTATTATAATACTATATAATATATAAACTTAATATAATATAGTATATATTATATATAATATTAATATATATATATATATATAATATATAAATATATAATAATATATACATTTATATATAATATCTATACTTAATATATATATATATACAACCTCATGTGGTAATACATATAATATATTAATATATAAATATAAATATAATACTATATTATATTATATATATAGATAGATAATATAGTTAATATTATATATATATATATATACTTATATATATATAGAGTATATATAATATATAAATACATATATATATATAAATACTATAGAAATAACTAATACTATATACCTAATATATACATGATATAAAACTAATATAATGCTTATACTTCCTGTATAATATATATAATATAATAATATATATAATATATATATATAATAATAATATAGCATATATATATATACTATATATATATATAATATATTAATATATATGTTTGGTTTGTGTATGTGTTAACCACCCCAGACCTGGAATGTGAAGGTAGACTGCTTCATGAGAATGTATGCCATCGTTAGGATCCTATTCCTATCGGCATTGCATACGCATAAAACAGCATTCCAACTAATGCCCAAATGTAACACTGCTTCATGGGAATCTATGCCCCGTAGAATCTTTCCTGCTCGGCATGCATAAGCATAAAACAGCATCAAACTGTTACTCAATGTACTACTACTCTATATACATTCATGTTCTGTAGGACTTACCAATCTTGTGACACTTCGGAAATTTCCCAGCAGATATTAAATAATTTAATCATAAACTAACCTAACCTAATCTAATTCATTGTTTTTTATTGTTCTATAGGGACAGCGAGTCACCCTGACCGTGCCGACCCACATCTGATTGTCATTTTAGCGTTAAGAGAAGTAAATAAAAATGACACAAACTTGCATATACATTTCAATCCTCCAGAAGGCTCCGTATCTCTCAAACCCCGCATCTCTCAAACCCCGCATCTCTCAAACCTGTGTCGAAGTCCTCAATATAAAGAACTTTTTTTATGTTTAGTGTTTATGTTATGTTATCAAACACTTTTAGTCGAAATATGACTTGGATCAATAAATCATTGGAAGGCGGACAGAGGGGGAGGAAGAAGGGACGGGGCGCTGTGGTTTTGATTTACTGATTTTACTGCTTCATAGACATTAGTAAACTATTACACTTACTATGATATTTTTATTCGAAAGAACTTATTTTTATGATATGTTTGGATAAAACTTTGTTATGTTGCAATGTATTCGTTGGGGATGTATGATAGTTGGTAAGGTTTATGATAATTTTTTGCTTAAATATTATCTAGTGTTAATGTAAAAAAACTTTTGTTACGTTAGCATATATTTCGTTGGTTGGTTGGTCTTATGATAATTAGACAAGGTTATGATAAATTTTTGTAAATTTCTATGTTAATGTAAAATTAACATTGATATGTTAGAGATATGCTTGAAAAAATGTGAATAGGTTACGTTTTGTGATTGTGCTATGTGTAGTCCACTTACTGTTGTCTTAAGTGAAGGAACTTGTTAATGTTAGCTATTTATTACGTGCGTAAGTTATGTTTAGGTTCCTCGTTTAGCATATAAATTATTATGTAACATATATGATACAACTCTTACTTATTTTTTATGTTATGTTTATCCAAGACGATACTCGAAATGTGACTTGAAACAATAGGTCAATAGATCATGGCAAGGTGGGTGGAAGGTGGAGTTGGGTGGTTTGATTTATTGATTTACTGCTTTAGATGGTGTAAAAACGCAATTTTTTTA
>JABUQX010032737.1:25000-55000 GCA_015478945.1 Trachelipus rathkii
TGCGAATACTGAATGATCTCTTATGATTGACTGGAGTTACCTTAGATTTAGCAAATAAAATATTATCATTATTAGAACTATAAGCTACAAAATCATAACAAAGGGAAGAGCTATCATAAAATATATTAAGACCATAAGATTGATGCTCATTTAATGCTTGTCTGAGATAATTAATGTTTGGTTGTAAACTTAGGGCCGTATTTATATACCGGCCTTTTCTCTTCCTTTCGTCAAGTGTCCCTTCAGAATCCTCCCTTAACGTAAATTCAAATTTATGAACGATCCTTGAGAAATTTTTTATGTAAGGAACCCTTGACGTCGCAAAATACTTGGCGAAATCTCTTCCTTAGTCAAGGTAGCTCTGAACCAACCTTGAACTATGTTAAGATTTTGTTTTCCGAGCGGCAGTCATCTTGTTTTTTATTATTATACAATTTGTTGCTATTATTATTTAATTTATATCATTTGTTGGCATTTATTATGTAAATGATTGTCAAATATATACTTTCGTGTAAGAAAATACTCAAAAACCACATAATTAGGCTCACACCAGAGAAATAGGCAGCGTGCAACTTGCGACCGGGTCCTAACTTAGTGTAAGGAGCAGATGATATTTTTATAATTTATCATAATTTCATAGCTAGGCTACGTTCAGCCTACGGCTATGCTGATCAAAGCAATTGGAACTAATAAATGTGAAGCAACACATCTTCAATTCTCATAGTATTTTTAGACGTGTTTAGATTATTTCATTATTATTTTTTTTTAAAAATATTTCTATAAGTTTACATACATAAAATTAATTTATATATATACTTTTATTTTGTTCTAGTTTCATTTACTTTGTGTTCATTGGTCTCTGACGTCATGAAATATCATGTTTTTCCTTGAAAACTGTCTTCGATAAGTAAATCCTGAGTAAAGGAAAGGGTGGTTTATAAATAGCAATTTTTTTTAAGATTCTTATGCAGTGTAGGAATGCTTATCTGAGGCTACCTTTACGGAAAGTCAAGACGTTTTTCAAAGTTGATTCATAAATACGGGCCTTAATCTTTTTTAAGCTTTCTTAAATCAGATTTTAGATGATCTGACAAAGGTTGATCCCATTCATACTTTAGTTGCCAGGTTTCTTTAATTAGAAGCTTGCTTTGACTGTAACAGGCAATGCAAGTTCCATGGGATCAAATACTTTTGAAATTTTCAACAATAATTATCTTTTAGAGTTTACATTGTCATTAAAATCTGTTAAGGCTATATGCATAGTATCATTATTAATGCTATATTGATAACCTAACAAGTTTTCATATATACACTTGTGTTGTACCAAAACCTCATCTTGTTCAAAGATGGTTCACATTTCTTCAAAGTTTGAGTTCCATGATCTCAAAAGGAAACCTCCACTCTGCATTCTTTAGTATGTCAGATTATACAAATTTGAGAGTTCATTAATGTCATTTCCAGTATAAATTAAGTTGTTCACATAAAAATTTGATGTAATTTCTGTACATTTGTCTTTAGGAAATTTTTAAGCATGATACTATATTGTAAAATGGAGAATGAAAGGAGATGCAGTATATACAAAGAGAATTGTACTAAATCTGTGACTAATTTATTATTATTTTGAAACCACAAAAAACTATTTTTTGTCAAGATCTTCACTTAATTTTGCTTAAAAAAAGCTAGTTTAATATCACTTCAGATATGATTATTAGTTCTAAAAACAAAAAGTAATTTTAAAAGAGAATTCATTAGATCAATACCACTGTAAGAGGATTCATTTATGGGTTGAATATTTTTATTCAATATGAATTAGCAATTACAGATCTTTAGTACTTTTTTTTATTTGTTCAGCTGTTTTTATTATGGGTCTATGTGGCACAAAGATGCAATGATCTCTCCTTTGTTCAGGAATGTGGATATACTCAATAATGCCTTCTTTCATTGTTTCTAAAAGACATTGTACTCAAGTAAATTTTTATTTTGTAGATCTTTATACACCTTATTAGCCACTTTTCAAGACATTAAAGTTAGATGGAACATTTTTAATTTTGATGACAATCCAAGGAAGTTTGACACCATAGTGTTCCTTCTCAAAGGTTATGCCTTTTTTAAATTCGCCTACCATTATCTCATAAGATGTCAATTGAACATTGTTTGATGGAATACCAATGGATTCCAGTGAGAACATATTCTCGATACAATGTTCAATTTCAGAGTCGTTCAAAATACTTTCAAATGGATGAAAATAACTCTTTGATGGATTCATAATGAAATTGACTACTGTTTTACTTACTACATCAGTAGTACTAGCAGATTCATAATTTTTCATTAATACAGACTTATTTTATTATTTAAGGAAATTATTTGTTTTCTAGTCATGAAATTTTTAACATCCCCAAAGGGGATTAAATTATTAATTTTAAAGCAACTACCAGACATTTTTTTTACTAATTCAAATTTGGACAAAAATTGAATAATGTCAGTACCTATGTGTGCATCTAGTTCAAAATTATTGTGATCTATGTCATTGTAAAATGATGAATCAGCTGACCTTAAATTATTATTTTTAAAACTGTTAACAGTCTTACAGATACCATTCGCCTCATATTTGAGGAAAGGGTCATTATTAATTGGAAAAGGCATGCTAAATACATCTTGTTCACTCATTTACCTAACACCTAAGAGAACTTGTTTAAGTTTCTCTCATCCATCTATGAAAGTTTGCACATTGAATTTTACATCATACAAACCTTCAATATCCTCATACAACTCTTTAATAACACAGTGATATGTAAGAGTGCTAGCTCCCAGAATCGAGGAGGCATAGCACATTTATTGTTTACCTTTTATTAGTTGCAATGTGATGGTTGGGAACATATACACTTTATCAGACTGTTGTTGAAAACTGAGGCACAAATTATTGACAGCCTGATTTTCAGTGTTTGATTTGCAGACTGTTGAGGACAGAATGCTGTTAATTTTGAATATGTTTAACACTTAAAACAATTATATATATTTTAATTTATTATCCTTACCAAAACAGGCATCAGAGCTGTGCACAATGGGTACATAAATTTAATTCTTTAGCCCTTGCTATTCTTTCTTCTACTGTGACATATTTGTCACATCTGTACAAAGGGTGGTTATATAACAGACAAAATTTACAGTCTTTTGTTCATTATCATTAGACTTTTTTATTACCTGCATTAAAATCATGATTACCATTATGCCTATAATTATTTGGTTTTAAAATTTTGTAAGGTAGCACTACTACTTTCAAGACCAGGTTTTTAAAGATAGTTATAGTCTTAATTTTAGGTTTTGAGTGGTGAAATCTTTTTTGGGTTTAGCCAAAGTACACAAAAGATTTACAATCTCATTGTAATAGTCAAACAGCTGACTTATGGTGGGATAATTTGTACCAACCTTGTGAACCAATTGACTTTTAAGTGAATGGGGGATCTTCTCAAAAATAATGTTACTCAATAAAACATAAGCTGGAGTCTTTGGGACCAAAAAATCCAAATCATTATTTTTGAGCTCAAATATAATTGATTTAATTTCATTTATGTACATTTTGGTATTAATGAAATTATGGTCAAAACCTTCTGGTACCTTAAGTCAAGCAATTTATTCATAAACTCATTAACAATGAATGGCTTGTCAAAAAATCATTATTTAACAAATCCAATGCTATCTTATAATTATCATTTGATACAGACAAATTACTCACAACTTTTAATGCATAATCCTTTAAATAACTGTACATTTTGGTATTAATGAAATTATGGTTAAAACCTTCTGGTACCTTAAGTCAAGCAATTTGTTCATAAACTCATTAACAATGAATGGCTTGTCAAAAAATCATTATTTAACAAATCCAATGCTATCTTATAATTATCATTTGATACAGACAAATTACTCACAACTTTTAATGCATAATCCTTTAAATAACTAAATGTTAGCTTAGCAGCATCTGATAAATTTTTACGTACCCTATAGTATTTTGAAATTTATTTATAAAATTGATATATTAACTTATTATTACCCAAACCATCAAAGTAATTGCAAAGCAAAGGAGGCAATTTACCTTGACTAATATTAATTTTAGAAAGTGTCTATAAACTGTTCACTACTACTATTTACATCAACTGATTCATTAATTACATTTTTATTATTATATTTATCAAAATGATATAATTCCACAGACATCAAAATGGTGTCCTATTTGACCTCTTCTTCTTTTTCATAAATAGCAGACTCTTATTTCATCTAATTTATTATTATACATTAACTCCAAAATGTCCTTTTCAATCTCTTTAATTTGTGACACTTCATAGTTAAGAGTTTCTAGGTTAATTTGGAAAATAGGAGCTTGGATAGTTTGTCTACTATATTTTTTTTTAACCTTTTCATGGTATTTGTTTATTTATTGCTCTTTTGGACAATAGTAATTTTGTCTTGCTCTATAGCAGCAAGAATTCTAGATTCTTTATCCATTGTTTGATAAATAAAAAAGTTAATTTTAATTTAATTATGTAGGCAATAAGCCACCAAAATTATACCCAAACTTAAATTATTAATGGTAATAGTTGGGCAGAATCCCAGCACAAACAGTGGTAACAGTCAGGCAGAATCCCAGCACAAACAATGGTAATGGCCAGGAAGAACCCAAGTGTAAGGGAGAGAGTTATGTGTGTTTTATCCAGGAAGATGATGTATGTTTTCTCAGGGGTATTTTACATTAACTTTGTCAAACCTGATAAAATTAATCAGACCATGACTCCTTTATTATCCTTACTATATTCCCAAATTGTGAGACTAAGTACTATGTAGTCTATAAATTAAGCTAAGATAAATGGTTTTTACTGGTTCAGTCTGGATGTGGAACTGAGCAACCACATCACCTTCAATCCTCTCAATCTCTCACTGCTGTTAGAATTAAAATAAAAAAGCCTTCTACTGGAAAGACTATGGTTCCTTGTGATGGAACAATAAATTTCACATCAATGTTAAGTAAACCCAATTGAAAAACGAGGAAGTGAGAGAAGAATCCAATATAATTCCTATTTTTAGTGTTGTATATGCAGAGGTAATCTATCTTATTTAAGCCCCTTAATAGTTGAGGAATTACTTAAATTTATGTAACATTTTCTGTGATGTCTGCTAGGTAATCAAGTCACTTGAAAAAGAATCTTACTGTGAAAGCTCCAGGCTCTGTATTAATCCTTAGATTTGCAGCTCCGAATTTGGATTTGCATTTTGAGCCCTGGATTTGATGTCTGCAATATAATATTTATTATTACAGTAATTAATCATTTTTTAGGTTTTAATTTTCAGATATTGATTATAATAATAATCAGTTTATATTTATAATTATGCACTGACCCTATTTTACTTATAGGACAAGTGTAAATTTTAGTTAATCTCCTTGACTTATTCAACTTCTAATTTGTCAACACTGCCAAAACTGAAATGATACAAGAATTATGACATTGTTTGACTGAAGCTTTTAACGTAAGCTAAATATATTAGGGTTATATGAGGACCCTTACATCCTTTCCACAGTAACTCTATACCTGCACTAAATATTTTTCAGGCTAACTTGAAAAACAAGATTCAGATGGAAAGGGGATGGAATAAAGTAATTGTCCAAAGTTTCCTTCTGTATCATTGTTCATTATTATTAAATATTTAATCAATCATTTTCTCACTGCACTTTCCAATACATACAGTATACACTATTTACATCAGAAAAACAGAATTGTCAGCTACTTTTTCTTTCAGGAATTGACCAACAATATTAATGTTTTTGTAGCATTGATCCATTTGGATCACCCACTTCTAGGATGTGATGCGAAGATTTGCCTAACATGGTTTAATATGTACAATCCTCTGTTGGTTCGAGTGCTGTTACGTGATCATTATATAATGGTCATATATTATTCATAATCTGCGTTTTCAGTGAGTGGATTGATGGTAGATTCATAGAAGACAACAGCATTTGAGCTGAAACTAGTATAAACCACTGAATTATTTTCTATATAGTACCTCAGTAAAGGTGTTTAATATGGGAATTGTTCTGAAGGAACCAATATGCAAGTAACAAAGTGTTACATTTAAAATATATATTACGAAATATTTCATAATTAATTTTACTGGTTACTCTAAGACGCAATTGCAAATACAACTTTGTGCCATCAGTAAACAAAACCTGATGCACATCAAGCATGATTATTAATAGTTAGTAAGTGTGTGGAGTTTTGGAGCTTCACACTATTAAAAGACTATATATATAAGAAGTATAGCATTGAAGTTGTTGTAGTACTAAATAAATAGTTAATTAAGAAGGTTGTTTGATAGTCTTGCTTACAAGCTAGCCGGGCCATTTAAAAAAAAAAAAAATGAACAACTTAAAGATTTCCGATTTAGTAAAGAACTTTAATGGAGAAGAAGATATTGATGAGTGGATCATAAAGTTTAACCTAATAAAAGATTTGAATAATATTAAAAATGAAGAAAAAATTCTGCCTATGTTTTTAGAAGGAAAGGCATTGACAGTATATACTCAATTAAATGAAGATGCAAAGAAAAGCGGTAACGTTATAAAGCAGAAACTAAGAGAAGCCTTCGGGGAGGATCCATTCAATGCTTACTCAAGATTAATTAACAAAAAGTGGAGAGGAGAATCAGCAGATGTATTTAGGATGGAGATACAAAAAATTGCAAAAACAATAGGGATTAAAGATGATTTAATGATTAAGCATGCGTTTATAAATGGAATGCCGGAATATATATGCAAGGAATTAATCAGACAGACAGAGAGTGTCAAAGTGCAAAACCCTTGCTGTGTAACCACCCCAGGGAAAATTCTATAGTGAGGGCCTTGGCATCCGAACCCTCTTGAAGTTACGTGTCAAAGTTCCTAATTAACTCTACCCAAACTTTAAAATAAACAAACAAATAAGTAAATAAATAAATGAAGAAAATGTAAATGGATAGAATTTACCTATAACAAAAGACCAGAAAGATGAATTCTGCTTTACTCAAATGATAGGTACTAAAAAGGACTGGTCATCTGACTGCTCCCTCAATGATATTGAGTGACTTTAACCTGCAACTAAATTGATCAACATACAGTGTAATTTATATTAAGCAAAATCAAAAGAACACGAGGGCAAGAAGGCTATGATTGCAAAAATATATTTGATTAAATTTGCAAAAATATATTTGATTAAATTTGTGACAACACACTGGTCACATGATGGTTACTGATAAATAACCTGAATCCTTGCTTCATTCAGCTTTTTAAATTGTATATAATTGATTCAAGGTTGCATATGTTTTCAAAGATTTTTGCTCACAATAAATAATAATAAAAACTTTTATGAATTTCTAAAATAAATTTTTGAGCAATATAAATATATGTATTGTAAACATTACAGGCTGCAATATTAAAATGTAACTGGTAACTTTAACGTTAGATTTTGGAGAATCACATTTTAGTCTGATAGTAAAGACCAAGATTGAAAAATTCATAATCAAAAGAAAGAAAATCAGTAAGATTAAAGACGAAGTTGGAAACTGGGATCAACTAGTAAATGGAATAACTGAAATCAGTCGGTAATTGTAGCCAGAGATTGGGGCCTGCAAGTATAATAATAAGTAGTATACTTATTTATTGAAATATGTGAATAATATGAAAATATATATTATGGAATTGGGGTTTAGATTTGGTAATATTTTATTAATGCTCTATCTTATTTTTCAGATATCAAAACATATTGCTTACCCCTTTGTGTATTTAATGATACTCCAAAAGGGGATTTCCAAGGATGTCTTTCCTGAACTTTGAGGATGACTAATGAGCTGTTACTTCCACTATGATTTCTTGCTATAGCTATGAGAGTTGTTGTTATTAAAAGACAATAAGAGAAATAAATTTATACATAAATATTAAAAGTAGTTACAAAAATGATTAATTAACATATGATTAAAACTTGTGTAGTTTTAATCCCTTGAAGTTTGATATTGGAGTTTGATTTACAAATTCTGTTGTACAAGGCTGTTTACTACCCTATATATAAGCCACTATGATAAATATAAATTATATCAAATAATACAAAAAAGGTTATAAGTCAATCTGAGGGAAGAAATAATGATTAGTGTAATGAGTGGAAAATGTTTAAAGTAACAAAATAAATGAAGATATTGTGGTGCATCCGGCACCTCACCACTTCACAACTGCACTAAATGATGAGGTAGTGTGTTTCTAAGCCTCCTGTTGGTGAAGTCTCAACGTGATACACACTCCACCTGTTACAGTTGACACTGGGATCATTCCAATATATTATCGAATCGCCTGTTGGCCTGTGGTGACAATGATCCTCTCCAGTCACACAAATCCTTGATGCCTTGGTACTCTACCTCGAAAGCTAGAAAGGGCAAGTAAGAGGTTACAGAAAGGAAGCACAAAATTACCAGAGCCGATGATGATAGCAGGAAAGGTTGGGGAACCTGAACGCTAACTCTTACTATTCTTTTCACTTGATTGGCAAGGCCCAAAGACAGACGAAGACAGTAAGAGGAACAGATGGAAACACTATTCTAAAATGTGGACAGAATAGAAACCTTTAACAGGCTAGTAAAAAGAATTCTCGCTCAGTATGTTTATTAATGTACAGACTACAATTAATAACAGGCTATACCTTAGAAAAAGAATTAAGTAATAAGGGGAAAGGAGTGTCAGCCCTTACACAATGTCCCTCCCAGGTCACTCCTATCCTCTTAACAAAATGCTTTAAGCACAATGTCCCTCCCAGGTCACTCCTATCCTCTTAACAAAATGCTTTAAGCTATTCAGCCAATTTAACCAGTCATTTAATAGCCAGGTGCAAGGTTGTTAAAAATAAACCACTGTGGAAATACCGTGGAGCAAGGTCAGGGAAGGTATAATTTAGGCATGTTTATAAATTAAATGAAAGTAGGGAAATTCAAGCAATAGAAGACCTGCGGCAAGATGCAGGGAAGCAATAGTAAACTGCAGAGAAGTTACAGGCATGTCAGAGTAAGTTCTAGATGAGTCCTGATAAGAAAAAAAGGAAAAGAGCACACTCATTAATCATTTAAAATAACTATGATCTACCTGTTGAATAAATAAAATTAGTTATATATATATTACACTTGAATGTTAACCTCTAACTGTATATGATACAATCCCTAGCTTTTAAAATGTATGAACACATCTATTATAATCCAAGCTTCAAGAACACCTACCTAAAAAAGTGGCAAGAAGGATCTTATGATTCCTCTGCCCCCTTATTGAAGTATTTACTTCCTAGGAGGAATACACTCCAAAACGCTGTTTTATTTCAATTTATCCTGAAAAGGGGCAAGAGCAGGGAGCATTAGAAAATGTGATAATAAAATAATTCTATAATAAAAATGTGATAAATAAAGTAAATAATGAAGTACACTCCAATGTACAATCAATGCTCTTGACTTAAGGAAAATCATCAAATTCCCCTCAATATAAGAAGGTGAATACAGCCACTTTTACAACTTATTTTCTGATTATCATTCTTATAAATACTTTAATGGTAAATTATTAAATACAACAATTTTGCTTTTTAGTTCAATATGATTGTAAATTCAATATTTTAATTATTTTGTAACAGTTTTGTATTTGTTTGATTTTGGTATTGTATAATTAATTTTCAGAAATACAATTTTCCATACTGGTATAAAAAATTATATTTATTAATTATCTTCTAATATTAACTAATGTAATTTGTTGTTTTCAGTGAAGCTGATAATTGTGCTTATTTTGTGTTTTAATTTAATTTCCTTTTTAAAGGACATTATTCATCTAGAATTTAATCCTAAGAATTCTACGATTTATTTACCTATTTTTTACATTAAATATCTGCAACCATTTATTTTGTGCAACCCACATTTTAACAAAGGAACAGTATTATTTAACGACGATACAATATAATCAATTTCACAAAAAAAATTAGAAAGTGGTTTTGGTGGCCAACAAAAGATTGTTGTAATGAATATCACCAAGACACTTGAGAAAACAACTATTATCTTCAGAAAACTGGTTTCCATGAAAAATAAGATATTTGTCATTAAAATAGATAACTACATGAATTTTATACATGACAAAAAGCATCCACAACTTCAGGTATAGGCATTTGACCTGATAAACTAAGCAATCTGATTTTTTTCTGTTATCTGCCTATCTTGGTCTGTAAATTTGGGAATGTTTTCGGAGTTCATCCACTATGGATGATCAAAGTTTTTGTGGATGGTAAGGAATTCTGTGTAAGAAGATGGAAAAACACCTAGGCCTATATAAAGAACCCCCTCTCCCTGCTACTTCTATAATGGAAAACCCTTCAGTGAGAAATTCCCCAGAAGGATCAGTGGTGTTTCCTAACTCTTATTAGTATTGGAAACATCATTCAGGAATCTGGAAAGAGCATCTACTACAACATTGCTCTTGCCAGCAATATGGCTAATCTCAAAATCATATTTGTTGAGCTCTTTTATGGTACAAGTCAGCCGACCATCAACTAGACATATTTTGTAAGTAAATCAGGGGCATGTGATTGGTGAATATAATGAATTTCATCCCTCAAGAAAGGTCGCAAGGACTTCACCAACCAATGTAAGGCAGTTAATTCCTTATCAATGACACTACAGTTCTCTGCACACTGGTGAAGGTCATGGAGATGAAAGCTATGGGTCTCCATTCACCATTTTGAATCTGTGGCAGACAGGCCCCAGTGCTTATATATCTATGACTTCCACATAAAGTTACATTGGTGAAGTTATGGGATCATAATCAGGGAACCCCAAAAGGCAAGGTTCTACTAAGGCCCTCTTAAGTTCCTCAAAGGCCTGTTGACATTCTGTATTCCGTTAGATAGATTTACCCACAGTCTGAACTGATAGTGGTTTTCTTATTTTGGAGCAGTTCAGAGGAATTGGTGAAGCTGCTTCACAGTTGAGGGCACTGGAAAAACTATTGCTCCTTTAATATTCTTATCTGAGGGTAAGATACCTTTCTTTGAAATATGATTGCTTAAAAACTCTACCTCAGTTTGACATAAACGTGTCTTACTGGGTTAGAGTTCATAGCCATTCCATTCCAATGCATCTAGTACTTGATCCAAGGTGTCCAGATGGTCTTCAATAGATTCCCTGAGGATGATATCATCAAGATAAACCATCATCTTAGACCAAGGCAACCCAGTCAGTGCAAGCATCATTCCTCATTTAAATGTGGTCAGACCATTTTTTACCCCAAAGGGCATCTTTAAATGCCCCTATTGAGCGAATGAGTTGGAAATTTTTCTCAACACTCTGGTTCCATTGAAATCTGATAACTCTTAACTACATCGATCGTGGAAAAATAGGTATTCCTGTACATATCAAGTTGGGTAATGGAAAAAAAAATCTGATTTAGTAACATTAACATTAAGGTTGTGGTAATCAATACACAATCTGAGTGTACCATCTTGTTTCCTGAATGGTACTACAGGTGTTGAGCACCGGGGACTTACTAGGATGGATGTCCTGATCTAATAATTTTTTACATTGCTGTTCAGTCTCTTGAGCTAAGGGTCCTTGGAATCTGCGGAACGAAAGTTGAACATGTCTGCTCATTTCCAGTTCAATGCCATGAGTTATGTTAGTAGTTACACTCACATCATGATCTCCAGTGTTCAAGGCTTCTTGATGATTTATCAAGACAAATAAGATCCTGTTTCCGATTTTCTGAAATTGCCAACATTGCTATTCCAAACTCCTATGTTAACCTGGGAACTGTCCAGGTATCTGAAACCATAAAAGAATCGAACTGGGAAATCGCTTGACAATATTTTACTTTCAGTCGAGATTCTTCATTCAGAGGTAACAATTTTCCAATTACAGAGTTTTGTTGGAGATATTGGATCCAATAAGTTGTATTAATAATGGCAGTTTGGGGTATTTGGGATTGATTGTAAATCCAGCACACCAGGAATAGAAATGAGAGAAGGAATCTTTTCCCTTGAAACCTGCTAAAGTTCTGAAATCTTCATCAGTACTCTTATTAACTAATTTACAAGAATACAGAGTTACAACAATGTAATTTAAAGTTTGGTTAGAAAATGTGTTTGACTAGTCAAAAACTACCACTTCCAACTTCCCCTCACCTACCCAATATATTAACTCTCTATGGTCAAATCAGGAAGATTATTTTCCTGCAAAGAGGTAGCCCAAAGAACCAAATACTAGTGCATGTGTTTTGAAGGAACTATAAAAAAACGGTGTTGATTTTGTGGTAAATCCACCTTCAAAAAGCATTGGTAATTTTTAATATGATTTAATTGGAACTGTATGCTTATGTCCTAATCCGCTAATAGCTTTACCCAACATATGCTGAAGGCAGAAGCTCAATATTCCTTAAATTTGAAACTAAAGCTGAGCTGATTAGGCTAACCCTTGCCCTGCTATCAACCATACAACCATAATAGGCAGAAATATACTTTCAAAAGCTATAAAAACTATGAGTGGATCAACTTTGGCTTGACAAAGATTAATGGCAATTGTCATTAATTCTTTGTCATCTGTAAGAACTAGATCGTTATCCACATTCGCTACAGAAGCAACTCCGATGAGAGCAGATATATTATTTTTAACAATATCCATGGATTCCGAACTCTCCACAAATTTGCTCAATCTTGTAGAGAGTTTGAGTTTAAAGGTGTGTTTTCTGGTTCAGTTTCACCCATACAATGAGCATAGTGTGATTTCTGACACCTTTCACAGTTTTCAATATATTTTTATTGTGGGTTACTCTGTTCTTGTGTATCATGTTTCTAACAGTCGGCGAATAATTGTTGTTTCCAGAAGCCTGTCTACTAGGGGAATGTGCTTGTATATTAGACTTGTGGCTGTTAGTGTTACAAGGTGGTGTTTTATTGTTACAATTCAAGCATGAGGGCCTTTTAAGAAGGGCGCTCTGTGAGAGTTTTGTTGTGATCTGGGAGGTGATCTTGTCAACCTACATTCACTCTTTAGATGGCCCTTCTTTCAACAATAGCTACATCAATACTGTGGTATGCTTTTCCTTCTAGTTGTTAAAGCCGCAAGTCCAACATGCGAATGTTTTCACTAGATGTCTGCAAGCAGAATGATAACTTGTAACCAATGCTAATTTTTATGTTTCTCATCCCGCTGAAACCATTTTAATAACGTTTCTTTCATTGATATATAATTCCTGTCATTTTTGATTGTCAGTGTATACAACTGGAGGAATGAACCTTCCAACTGTCTACCTAACAATCTCAACCACTGAGAATGTGCATTCGGGTAATTGAAAGCACAATAACCCTTGAAGTCCACTAAATATTGTACAAGATTTTGATTGGCTTCATATTTATACTTTACAGGATCTAACACTTTAGTTTTTTTTTTTGTGAATTCATAACCAATTCAGTCAGCATTAACACAGCCTGAGACAACATAATTTTCTGTTGCATTATGTCAGCTGGAGAATTCACAATGAAGTTGGTGTTGTGGTGTCCTATTATGTACCGCATTTCCAAAATCAAGATTCAGATTTGCAAAATTGACTGACAGTCTGTCTCCCCCGACTGGACCATAAACTAATACTGAAGGTATAGGGTTCTGATTATAGGTCATTTGAGTGGTGTGTGGTAAGACTGTCTTCTGATATCTAGGAAGATTTTGCGGAGTTCTGTAAGTCAAAGTCTTAGTCTGAGCAATATCATTGTCTGTAATTGTTATTTGCTGTTAGATGTTACAGGTATGTTCAACCCAATAGGTGACCATACAGGTACATCTAAATGAATCATAGTTGGTTCTAGGTTTCTGTTTACCACGGTTGTGAAACATTTGTTGTAGCATACTCAACAGTTCAATTTTAGAAAAAATTTGAAAAGGTGTAGGCTGTGCGAAAATCGGATCAGACTGTATCCTATTTTACAATTCCAACATTCCACCATTTAAGTTATTAAGTCATTTACCTGGCAAGCAGGAATGACATTTTTGGGCACCGCAGGATGAACATTTGTTTGTAAGGGCAAATCTGCATCCAAGAATTCGACTAAGTGTTTTTTGGATTTAGGATCCATAACAATCTATATTTAATTTACAAGAGTTATTACAAAAAAAAACAAAAAAAACAAGGGACCACCATAAGTGAATTAATATAGAACTATGATGTAAACCTTGTATGATGCTGTTAATACCAGGTAAAAGATTTTTAAGGAAAATATTATATCAGTATTTCAAAAACCCCAGTCTAAATACCTGTTATTTATTTTTCTTTTTAAATCAGTTATACTTAATACAAAAAAAATTCTTCAGTCTTGATTGGTGTTTCTTTGTATTTCCAGCGAAATGCTTGGTGGATTACAATTTTTTCAACTTTTGTTGCTCACTCCCTGTTCTGGCGCCAATTTAATTTAAAGTTATGTAAGGGAGAATGTTGTGTGTGTTTTATCCAGTAAGACGAAGTATGTTTTCCCAGGGGAATTTTGCGTTCACTTTGGCAAACCCAATAAAATTAATCTAGACTCATTTATTACCCTTGCTATATTACCAAATTGTGAGACTACTACATAGTCTATAAATTAAGCTAATATAAATGGTTTTTACTATTAGCCCAGTCAAAGCATAATTTCTTATGCTAACAATGGTTCAGTCTGGATGTGGAATTGAGCAGCAACATCGGCTTTAATCCACTCAAGCTCTCACTGCTGTTAGAATTAGGAAAAACAAAAAAAAACAAACAATAAAAGTCAATCAAAGAATCAAAAAGGGTGGTTAAAACAACCTTCTTTAATATAATTTCATTTCTGTGTCATTTATGTACAAGACTTCTACTGGAAAGACTATGATTCCATGCGAGGGAACAATGTTTCAAATCAGTCTAGGAAAACCCAATTGAAAAATGTAGAAGCAACAGAAGAATCAACATAATTCCTATTTTTAGTGTTGCATATGCAGAGGTAAACTATCTTATGTAAGCCCCATAATAATTGAGGAATTACTTAAATTTGTGGTTTTCTGTGATGTCTGGTAGGTAATCAAGCCAGTTGAAGAGGAATCTTACTGAAAAAGCTCCAGGCTCTGTATTAATCCTTAGATTTGCAGCTCCAAATTTGGATTTTGCTTTTTGAGCTCTGGATTGGGTGTCTGCAATATTATTATTATTACAGTAATTAATCATTTTTAAGGTTTTAATTTTCAGATATCAATTATAATATTTTTAAATCAGTATGTTTTTAATTATGCACTGACCCTCTTTTACTTATAGGAGAAGTGTAGATTTTAGTTGAATCTTCTTGACTTATTAGACTTCTAATTTGTCAGCACTACCAAAACAGAAATGATACAAGAATTATGACATTGTTTGACTGAAGCTTTTTACTTAATCTAAATAAATTAAGGTTAAATGAAGACTCTAACACCGGCAATAATGGTAATAGTTGGGCAGACCCCTGGCACTACCATTCTTTTTAAAAATTATTTACAAAATATGTCAGGCTATATTTATGCCTAATAAAAAAAAAAAAACACTTGTATAACAGGTTTAAAGTTAGGATACAAAATAATAGTAGGCCTGTGGGTCTGGTTAAAGTTACAACATATTTCATAAAGATGATGCATCCAAGTTGATGGAAAAACCAGTTTATATTATTTCTTGGTAGTAAAAGCTAATCCTATTAAATTAATAGGGCAAGCTTTTTACTAAATAGCGTCAGAGCTGGTATAAGCGTAGGCTTAATTTTGAAGCTCAGAATTAAACTGCAGAAATTCTTGTATTGTTCTATATCATTTTTTGAAAATATAAAATAATTTAAACAATTCTATCAGCAGAATTTAATAATGAAAAATGTTATTATCTTACCTAAATGTTGCAGATGAAACGTAGATATTAGAAACTTATCCAAAAGATACTCTTTGGGCCCAAATTTCTCTCCTAGTTAGCCAAAGACCAACACTCTCCCACAACAGCTGGTGCTCATAATAGATGGAAGAGAAGAGTGTTCTTCCAAAAAATATTATCTTGGGAATCAAGACTAATTAAAGTTCTTGATATTATTATTATAATTAGTAATTAACAACACAATTTAACATAAATATAAGTATTATTCAACAAAATTAACATCCAATATGGTGCTGAACCAAACTGAACAAAATTCACTGTTACCGATTATCCAAAAAAGTAGAAAAAGTAAATGTATGATAGAGAATGAATTTAACTAAAGTTTGTTCTGTTGCTTTACTAGCGACGTGTATTGACCATTTTAACAGAATTACTTGTGCAAGTCTGATTTCTTTTATTTTATTAATTAGCACAATATTTCTAGTATGTTATTTAGCAAAATATTTTTAACTTTACTTAACAATAATGTAATAATTTTAATATTTTATACAATTTTCATTAATATATATATATATATATATATATATATATAATATATATATATATATATATATATATATATATATATATATATATATATATATATATATATATATACCGGTGTATAAATATATATATTATATTATGATATATATATATATATAATTATATATATAATTTATATATTATATAATTATATATATATATAATTATAAATATAATTTAATATATAATATAATATATATAAATTATCTATCTATATATAGTAGTATATATATAGTGTATATATATATATATATATATATATATACGGTATATTTATATTTACAGTATATATATATATATATATATATATATATATATATATATATATATACACGTGTATATATATATAATAATATTAATATATATATAATATATATATTGTGGCGAATCCGACACAGCAACCTTCGCACAGGGGGGGGGGGGGGGGGGGGGGGGGGGGTGGCCGCGAGATAGCAGGCGGAGGGTTTCTAATCCCTCCGTTAAATTCGTTGGAAGTCAATTGTTACTACCCGCAACCGTTACAGCTATCACCGGGTTCGATCTAATATAGTATCGGATTATGTTCGTTGGCCCGCGGTGGACTACGCTCCCGTTTGACACCAACCCTTGACAGATTAACTTGTTCCCCGCCCTCCCGTCTCCGAACTTTATCCCTACGTGAGCGAAGCACCTCGGTGGATTTTTCCAACCGCCCGGTTCCTCTAAACGGACGTGGGTTTAGCCCGTTCCCGCACTGTCCCTTAAGGGATCGAACCTCGTGGATTCTTCCCTTCCCTTCCGTTCCCGACTCCGATGAACTCGTCGTGGGTCCGTCTCTGGCCCGACTTCGCTCGACCGCGCCTGTTTCCCCGGGCCAAGGGCAACCTCTCGGGGATGTCCCCAGTGGATCTCAACGCCCGGACCGGGGTCACCGACTCAGTCCGACTTCGCTCGACCGCGCCCGTCTCCCCTGGCAAGGGCAACTGCTTATTATGGTTCTCACAGGCGGTGGGCACCCGAATGTTTAACCAACACGGTAGTCGCCAAATAATTGTTCTCCTACCAAACGACCACGTTCCCTTATAATATTATAGAAATTATATAGAAAATAGAAACAAAAATTTAAGACTATAATTCCAATTCACAAATGTCAACTTCACAATAAGAATCCCGCCAATGTCGGGGAATCAAAGCGCTAAAAGAGCAACACAATATTACACAAAAGGAAGATGGGAGTGCCAGTGATACACCTGAAATGCCCACCCAAAGTGTCCCCTATGGTGCACGACCCACTGCGATATTGCCGGTATACTCTTTTTTTTTATATGGCAGAATTCACAATAACTCTGCTGTACTCTTGTTGCCCAGTTGTGGGATGAATGTCAATGTTTCCTGATTCCGCGGGCAATTTCCGCGGAATTTAGGCGCTAATACACACACTCGTTCCTTCGATATGTGGAAACAGTTCTTCGATGGTTTGCGAGACCCCTCGATAACTTTCAAAGAAGGGCTGCAGGTTGTCTCCCTGAAATCCCTTGTCAATTCTCTGCGGAGTCTCGGAACAATATGAAGCTCCGGAATAAGCTCTGAGAAATCCCCGGTAATGTTTCAATGTAATCCCGTATTTATTTTGAAGAATCCCGTATTAGTTAGTGAAGTCCCGTATTGGTTCCACCTGCAACAGACACGTACACTCATTAAACCCCATTGTCTAACCTAATTCCTAAAAAACGTCCACCAGCTTCGCAACTTACCCAAAGGAGTGGAAACTTGGCTTCTCACGGTTCTTCTCTTATCTGATTATCATTCACTCTGTTAGCGCTGTCAATATTTTAATTAAGGTCACACAGGATCCTTATCACGACTGTCTCGCTAACATATTATCCTACACTTTAAATTTAAAAAGAAACAAAAACATGAAATATTGGAAAAATCTCCTAACACTAAAATGATGAAAAAGTAATAAAGATGACCATAAGCAATAATAATAATAATAATAATAATAAAAACCCTTAAATTCCCTCAAATATACAATATATATATATATATATATATATTATATATTAATAGATATATATTATATATATTCTAAATATACATGTTGGGCGTAATCTCAGAAAATTTTCTTCCGGGGGGGGCACCCCAGACAAAATCGTTCATAATAATAAATTATATATATATATATATATATATATATATATATATATATTATATATATAAATATATATATATATATATATATATATATAGTATATATATATATATATTCTTATATATATATATATACTATATATTATATATATTATATCAATATAATATATATATATAGAAGTGGATGGACCAAATATTAAATTTCTAGAAAAAAAGGAATCTTTAATATAATTACTTAAATCCACCATACCTAAATTGTCTAAATTCTAATCGCCGGGACATGAGAGTGAGCGAAGTCCTAGATTAACATCTTCAGTTTTTATTTCAATTTTCAATGTATGTAGAGGAGGGCAAATCCAGTAGTAAGTCTTATCAAAAACATCTCAGTAGAATTTTTCATGTTGAAAAAGCTTCTTTCTACTGTAACAGTAGACAGGGTAAAATTGCCAGTATTTGCAACACGATGTAAAATATTTTTGGAAATAGTGACTGCGAACAAGAACTAGTCCGTCTCTTGCTGTTTTTTTTGGACGATCGTGCTGTGATGCCATTCAACTTCATAAATCCATTCTGCTTTTACTAAATTCATTGGGCTTTCGAGATCTTTCTTGTGAAATGTTACACAATATTTTATGCTCGGTTAGACAAATTGCAAGGAAGATATAATTTCTTTGATTTAAAAACCTCTCTTCTAATGCTGATATTTAATCATCCAAATATTATAAAATGAATGTGATATTAATCTGTGGGTTGGAAGAAGGAATGGTGGGTATATGTTGCATTTTCTTTTATCCTTCAAGTCTGTTTAACTAAAGGATTAAGAGATTTGTTCTGATTTTATCAAATATATAAATTAATTTAACCTCTGCACTATATTATTAACAGATATAAGGCTTAAAATTTTTTAGTGTCTAATAAATTTCGGGAGGGGCCATGGCCCCCTGGCCCCCCCCTAAAATACGCCACTTATATATATATATATATAATTATATATTATACTATATATATACTATATATATATCTTATATTATTAATAATATATAAATTATTTATATATATATAATATATATACTATATATATATATATGCAAAATAAGTTGGGAATTGTTATATAAAAAAATGTAAGAAATGCAGGATTCATTATCCCAGAAATGCAGGATTCATTATCCCATGTTCAGTGATCTGTTTAACTACAACAAAAAAAATAAAAATTTAATTTATAAAAATCTTAAAAGGAAATTTACATTGGTCTATATGATAACACTTACCTTTAAGTTAAACTTTATCTACATAGCTGGAATTTTTCACAAAATAGTTTTTTTTTTGTTTGTAAGCCTTAGAAAAAAGTTAGTAGTTTTGGTTTTGGGTCTGTAAAGTTTAAAAGTCCATGTCCAAGTTTTATTTAATAATAATTCAATAAATTTAGTTTTTTTTTTTCAGACCCAGTAATACTAATATAATAATAAAAGCTTTAAATTTCTTAAATCAAGAAAGCTAAATGTGAATTTAAAATATTAGAATATTAGAAATATAAAGACAGGAAGAAGCAACATGAGCCTATCGAGACTGTCCCAGTCAACCTAATAGAACCAATCTCTAAACATGCTCATGCAAATCCACAACACCCTAGAGCTTGTCAATAACTTAACATAGCATACACAAAGTCTACAACTAAAATAAAAAACTATTACTAAAGTACATGTTAACCACACTACAAGCTTTAATAACTTTATAGTCATAACATGGCAGTTTAACCTTAATAACTACTGTAACTAAAAACCTGCCAATTTGGCTTAGTCAAAATATTCTTAGATGTTGCAATCAAGTCACACTCGACAACCTCCTGTGGCAAATCATTCCTATTGGCCGATTAATTACATCCTTTAACAAAAGCCACCCTTTTTACAAGACAATTTCATAACTGCCAAGTTAATCCTCAGATAGCTTTGATAAAGTAACACTACCGGTACCAATTTAACTTTTAAAAGTGTTTAGTTGTTTAGTGTCTGGCTGCTATTATGGCTTTTTACCTTTTTTACTTTATTAAAAAATCATTGATAAATTATGAATCATAATATACCTCTGAAAATAAATGTAACAAGAACTACTAAGAAGATACAAAATTATTACATATTACTAAGTATTACAAATTATTACAAGGTATTACATATGCTTACACACCACTACACATACTTTTTAGTATTTACTGGTTTAAGTTAAAGGAAAATAAAATTAGGTAGGTATCCCTTGTTTTTAGTTTGTACTGTTGCCTCTTCAATTTGTGTTGTCTGCTACCTTTACTCTCATCAGTATTTAAAGTTCAATACTCTCAAATTGTAATGCAGAAACACAAGAGTATCCCCATTTTCAAGACACAGCCTATTCCTTGTAGGTTCATACACATTAACACCTGTACTAAAGAGTCTTTCACTCTCAACAGATAACGGTGGTGCACTTAAATATTTTGAAGCCAAATTACTCAACATTGGTAAAGTCTTGCCTGTCTTTTTCCACCAACAAAATGATTCTACAGTAGAATGAGTTTTACTAGTTTAAACTTAAGCTGGAGGCTCATAGTTGTTGCAACTTGTTCCTGAAAAACCTGACCATGACCATTCATATTTACTTTTCAGTATTTGCTTCTTCTGGATGAATTTTTTTAATGTGGTTCAACATATTTGCTGTTGTAAAAGTTTTTCCTGAATTGCCACCTTTTGATATGGTGGCTTTACATAAATTACATATACATTTACTTTTACCTAAAGGATGAACATCAAAATACTTCCAGCAAAAACTGGTTGCCATACTGCTTGTTTTGATTTTTTGTGTAATAGTTAATTAACTTAAAATAATTTAATATTTAACTATATCTTTATAATCTAGAGTTAACTTTTAAATTTTAATTTATTCATACAGTATGATCTGAAAAAAAAGTAATAAAAATTATTAATGAGACCAGGCATAGTTATTACTTATTATTGGTTGCCCACTGGTAATCAGCCAATTTCCTTATCAGTGCATCCCTAGTCTAAAGCATATATATATATATATATATATCATATATATATATATATATATATATATAATATATATATATATATTATCAGGGTGTATACCAACAGGGAAAACAGGAAAAACAGGGAAAACACAGGGAAATTGAAAATATGCAGGGAAAACACAGGGAAAACACAGGGAAATAAAATTATCCAATTTATATCAGGCATCATTTTTGCTTAACCCCTAAAGAAGTATAGTGAAGCACATATTGACTTAGAAATTCTCTTAAAAAGGGAGATCTTAAGAAGCTCAATTGGCTCAAAGGATGTTAAAAACGGTGCGTTTTGTCTCTGAAGGGAGAAAGTAAAGAGCACAAGAAATCATTATGATCTACACAAAAAAAATCTTGAATTTAAATTGTTGTTAAGTACAATATGGAAAAAAATAAGTAAAAATTTATATATCAACATATTCTCAGACTATGAATTGAAAATTCTAATCATTGAACTTTTATAGCCATTTTTATTAAAATTTATATATCATCTACAAATCAGCGCTTAACTAATTTTTTATTTTTTTTTTTTTGTAAAGCAATTTGAAGAGATCTTAACTATTACCCATCACAAGGCATTAAGTTGTTTGTCACCGAAGGTAAATGCTTTCTAATAACTCTAAAAGAATTAAATTAATGTGTGTTGAAAATTCATTGATATCAAGCGAATTGATGGTTCGGCGGCTTAAATAAATCAAAGAGGATATGAGAAGCATTCAGATTCCTATGTCCTTGAACTACTGAAAAATTTTGATGAGAAGGAAAATAGACTCGATCAACTGTTTCATTGAATTTTTAACAAATGTAAACGTTCAAAAGAAACAAAAAACTTTGTACCACTGATTCTTTCTTTATCGGGTGGTTCTTGTGTAAAGAGAGGTTTATCGACAACAAACATTGTCTACAAGAAAATTTGCAAAAGAGTTATTGCTAAAGAAATGAAAAATACTGGAGGGTGATTAGTGTATACAATGAGAATGATTGTCATACGTGCGCCAACAGCTTCTTCCAGAGTATAGACAACTAAAAGAAAACTATGTGCCAAAAAAGCAAACTCTGGAAGGTGCAAAGAAAAAAAAAAAAGGAAATTAGCAGCTGAGATAAAGAAGGCTGAAGAAGCTTAAGAGAATATGAAAGAGCCAAAAAAATACTTCATATTTTAGCAAGACAAATAGCTTTCTTAAACGTCTACAACTTTTTTTTTTTTTTTTTTAAGATTAATGTAATTATTTAGATATTTAAACGTTTAGAATTAAAATAATTTTGTTATTGTTTAAGAGAAAAGAAAAATCATTTTATTTATTTTAGAGAAGAGGGAATGTTTATAAATTTGTGTCCCTTTGTTTTTGTAATTTCTTATTTATGAATAAAGTAAAAGAAAAGGAAAAACTGAAAAGCAAAAGCAGGGACTGGTAAACATATTTGGCAGCTATTTAGAAATTTAATTGATTGTGTTCATAACTTATGTTATATAATTGGGAAGTTTAAAAATTTCAATTAAATATAATTTCATTGTAAATGTCAATTGCTATGAGTATAAATTTGTGAAGCTGGCCAAGAAAATTTGTTTACTGGATGGTTAGAGGGGGGGATTGCATAGGTTTTCATTTTTTTCATCTCTTCCAATGTATCAACTAAAATGATGTTTTTGTATCATTTATTTTGGTCCAGGGAATTTTTGGAAGAACAGGGAAAAAACAGGGAAAACACAGGGAAATTTGAAATTTCAACTTGGTATAACCTTGTATATTATTATTATGATAAAGAATTTAAAGTATATCGTCTTATATACATTTAAAATATCAAAAATATATATATAATAATTTATATATATATATATATATATATATATTTATATATTAATTATATTTAGATATATACATTATTAATTATATATATATATATAATTATATATTAATTATATATATTAATTATTATATCAGTATATAATATATATATATATTATATATATATATTATATATATTATACCGGTATATATATATATATATATATCATATATATATATTATAATAAAAAATTATATTAAAAATTTTTTATTTAAGTTTATATATATATATATATATATATATATATATATATATATTTATATATATATATAATATATATATATATATCACGTGGTGCTCAACAACGGTTCGTATTGCGACGGGCTTCTTATCTTTGTAATCTACATCAATTTTAAATCATTTTAAAAAAAGTGATGATCTTGGCAATATATTCGGTCGTCGCATAGCATGTGGATCTAAAATAAGATACTATAGGCAAAGTTTAAGCGAATCAGACTAAAAAATTGTAAGAACCATTCCTTCTCGTTTTTGAAAAAATCATGACAAGGGAGTTTGAAGCTATAATGCTAGCTAAAAAAATTCGTTGAGGAAGATTGAAAGGCGCTTTGAAGATATAAAGAAACATAGAAGGAACTTTGTCATTCATGATTTACCCCCCGCTTGCCTGGACGTGCAAGAATTGCTTTCGGAACATTTTCACCAGCCTATTTGAGATGGTGACAACTACAGTCGAAAATGAAGTTGTAAAAGCTAATTCTGACATTAACTTAAAGGCGAGAGCTGCAGAAAAAATTTTCTGCTTTTTTGTCCGACAGATAAATATCTTGTTTGAAGAAAGTTGAATTCAGGTAACCACTTTCTTTGGGTCAACATATTTATGCGAGTGAGAATTTACAAAAATGGAAGAATAATAATCTAAATCCGTACTCGCCTTACAGATGATTACTTAACTTCGTGCTTGCGTTTAGCAATAAGTAGCTACACGCCATCTTTTGCAAAATATGCAGATGATCACCAATGCCATACCTCGTCATCTCGACAATAATATTATTCCTTATTCCGGTTTGGTATTTTCTATTCTCTGTAGTAAAAATCGTATGCTCGTAATGTAGTTTGATTTGTAGTGAGTGACCTTGGTAAATTATTTACCCTGACCTATGGATACGTAGTTTCTACCTAAGAATGTATACTTAAAATTTTTCTTGGCAAGTGTCATTCACAGATTCTTTAAAAGTTTGTTGGTCGATCTTCATAGGCAAAAGTATGAGCAATTATATTATAATATAATTATATAACTATATAGATATAATATTATATTATATATATATATAATAATAGTTATATTATTATATTATATATATAATATATTATATTTAATATATATAATATATATATATATACGAGGACAAGCAAAGTATAAAGGATATATCATATTCACTATTTCCCATGATGACATGACACACACTGTTTTCTATTTCACAGCCACTCTAATCCAAGATTTGTTCCACACATCCACTAATACCACCTTGCTAAACTCATCAGCTTCATGTGGAGAAGCTATCAAAAAGTTGCTGAACGTCTAAATGACCTAGGCCCTATAATCTCAACTGGATGCTCTCGATACATGAGTCAACATAATCGATATTCCCATAAATTAATTCTAAAAGGTTTGTCTGACATGACCTACTGTTTCTAAAACCATGCTGGGAGTCGTACAATATCTTATCTCCCAAATATTTCTCTGTGACCTTTCTGTAACTTTTCCAAAACTTATGCAACCAGAGATGTTAAGCTAACTGACCTATAATTTCCCAAATCTTCCTTACTACCTTTCTTATAAATAGGCGCAACAATATGTGTTTTCCAGTATTATTTACAAGATTGTTAATAGATCACTAAAAATCTCTCGTTCTTTTCAATGCTGGTACTACCCTCCTTCAGAATTCTACCATATGTACTATCAGGACCTGCAGCTTTACCTGGGTCAATATGGTCCAGTAAAGATTTAATATCTTTTACTTCAAAATCAAGTTCTGTAAGTCTATTTATTGCATACATAACAGAACTATGTCTCTAAATTATTATCCAATCTTTCCTCAATAAACATTGATGCAAAATTAGCATTGAAAATGTTGACTGGTTAAGTTCATTTCTGTTTTTCCTATTATTTTCTATATCCTCCCTATTACTTACTACCCTGATATAATAAAGCTCCCAAGTGTACTATATAGATTAACCAATATAAAGCTAAATCCACACCTGCATTCATGAATAGGTAGGTTCATGGTATTATTGGAATTTCAAGCATTTAATTTGTTGTGCTTTTCTTTATTGTTCAGAACATATAATGCATATCAAAGAACTGCTTAATATTTTTCATTTCAGAATCTATATTTTTCTTATTAAATTAATTTTAGCCCAGATATCACATTCATGTTACTATTATGGTCACAATTCCTAAATTTTCCTAATTCTACTCAACTCTAACCTCATCCACCATACTTTCATCGTTAGTCAATATTAAGTCTAACAGTGCATCAGTCCTTATAGGTTAATGGACCATCTGGCTCAAAAAGTTGTTTAGTATACAATTTATAAATACAGAACTACTATGGTCCATATTAGACAAAGAATCTGATTGAATGCCTGGAAAATTAAAATCACCCATTGTGACTATATCTTTTTCTTTATTGTGGCATGCTGTCTCAATTTCTTTCACCATTTTTGCATATAATTCTTGACTGGCCAGGTGGTGTATAAAATGCCCTTATTCTGTATGATTTGTTGTACTTAAGGATATCTACCCACACAGATTCAATATCATGTCAGTCATTAGCACAGATTGAATATTGCTTTTAACATAAAGCGTCACACGCTCACACCACCACTCTTTCCTTTTTGCTGGTATAAATAAAGTGAATATCCGTCTATTTCATATTCCTGAAAAGAAGTCTCTTTACAATTCTTCATTAACCCATGCTTTAGTTATGCAAGATAATATCTTCTAGATTTTCCTTTATGGTATAACTAATCAGCTCATCTTTTTTATTTCTATGGTCATGAGCATTTATGTAGAAGCATTTAATATTTGAAATGATGTTACTTTTACTGCTATCATTCATATTTGAGCCTGTAACAATGCTAGTTTTATTTATCTCGCCAGTATTACAGTTACCATTGCTATAATTATTCATATCAAGATTTAGCTCATCACCCCTAACTTTACCTAGTTTTATGTTATGGTATGTATGAAATTTGTTGTAACAAAATTTTTTTAAATAAGATTATTTAAAATTTAAACCAGATAGTATTCTAGAAATGAATTGAAATAAATTCTTCCTTCTAGCTCCCTTTTAATAGCATAATAGAAAAATACACGTACAACTTGATTAAACTTTTTCAGAGACTGTTGAAATGGAATGTAGAGGCTCAAGGTAGCTTCTTCAGTAATCTTTTTCTAGAATGTTTTTATTAGGGAATGACCTCCACTGACATAACATTTTCTTATTCTATGCAGTTGATTGTTTATTTTGGTTCTCTGATCCAAAACTTCAGGTTTCTGTTCGGACAATTCAAGAAGTTGTACTGTATATTCACTAGTAAAATATTTGATCAGAGGCCTGTGATGTAAATTTTTCAGTCACCAAAACCAGATTCCCTGTAAATGATACCCCTTATGTGACCATGCAATGCAACTTGCAAGGAATGCATATACACAATTTCATAAATAATTCTTACATTTTATCTTTACTAATAGTTGAAATGAAATATTAAATATATTAAAGGTAAAGTAGAAAAGCTCATAATACTCTTAAAATGTTTGGGAAATAAGAATTGGGCATCAAATTTATGAATTCTTTATAAAACTATCTAGCAATCAAGTATAAATTTTTTTTTTTAGTTATTCTCAAGGAATAATGTACTATCCTTGATTACTGACAAGATGAGTAGGCTAATTAAAATGACAGTTGGAGCTCTCCATTGTAGAAAAGTGGACTTACAATCTTTATGTAATGTCATAACAATAAAATAAAATGCTTGGGCCTAAATATAGGCCTATACAGCATGAGTTCAATTATGAAAATACAATATTAAAAGATTTTTTTTTAATACTAAATAGGTTTTTCTTACATCCAGTTACTTGTATAGGTAAATTGAAATAATTCTATGAAAACCACTGTGTTTCACATAATTGCTATTACCCATAACTTATAATTACAACCTAAGTAATTGTTATTTTTTTTATTTTTTTTTTAGTACTTGATATGGCATGTTTAAAACAATACAGCACCTAGAATGCTTCAACAGAAGTTTTTAGGGAAATTAATCTTTTTCGTACTTAAATGTAATTCTAGGGTTATGTATGTTACTCAAAAGTTGAGATTTTAGATATAAATTTTTATCAGAAAGGAAACTTATATTTTATAGTATATTACAGCATAACTATATGCAATACAGTTCTCTTATACATTTCGATCAAAACCTCACATCTAGGTTGTTATTTTAACAATTTCTCTTTCTTATCAATGACAATAGATAAAGGTTTATTACTTGACTTATAAAATTCATATATTAATTACGGAGTTGTCAGGGAAATATATTTCATTTGGATACCAAGACATGTGAAAATACTGCATGATTACATAATTGTTTCTGTTATATTTTGAACTGATCATGCAATTTCATCACATCAGTATTTTCAATTCATAAGAAGGTCCACAAGATCTAAATTTATTTAACTTCCAAGACAAAAGAATTTCAGTTTTGTATAAAATCAATATATTTAATACCTTTCAAAAATTTTGATCTTTTTTGCCAGAAAAGAAGTGAAGAAAAATTATTTGACAAATTAAAAGCAATAGAAAGAGAATTACAATTATTCATCAATTGTTGCCCATGGGCTTGAAAAATTGGACACAATGGAAAACTAGATTAGGGCCTATTCTCAAATTAATGTGCATTCGTCAATTTTGCATGCAGTGCCCACCCTCAATCTAGGCAAGACAACTTGATTCTTCTTTCCAATAATAAGTGCTCAACCAGTCCTGAATCAGTGGCTTGGTTTTAGTAAGCATACTCTTTTGACCTTTCTACTGCAACTACCACAGAGTTAACAAGATTTTTGTATCAATTTATATTCAGCCACACAGTATCTAATGTTTATTTTCCTTCCAGCTAAACTTGCCTTTTTTGCAGCTTCATATATCAGGCTGTGCACCTGAATACTAACATGATTTGAAATCCAGATAATTTGAATACACACATTATCCCAAAAGCTATTCAGAAGACCCTGTATTGTGTACCATAAAATGTGAACTAGTAATTACCCTTCAGTGCATGTACAGCTGATAGAGAATCAGTAAATATTGCTAGTTTTATTATGAGCAGCATCTTTGAGATATTTAAGAACTCTTGTAAAGAGCATCCAATTTTGCATTAAAAATAGAACATAATCAGATCAGGAGAACTTATGTATATGTAGTACGGTATTATATAAAAAAGCCAAACAGTTTGTGAGTTATTTTAGATACATCTGTATAAATTTACATGATAATGTTCTTGAGATAACTTATGTTTAATATCTGAATATATACTATATAGTTTGATTAATATTCGCTGGTTTAACATTCTTTGGATATTTAATAAATAAATAACTGCCTCAAAAACAGCAGAAGGACAAATTAAATATGAAAAAGGCAAGAGCACTGCTAGATCCTTGACATAATGTCCAACAAATCCAAAAATCTTCCAAAATCAGGCAAAGGATATGGTCAAAGTCTATAAAATCGAAAAATTAATTAGGGATATGGTCAAAGTCATAAAATTGGAAAGTAAATTAATCTAGAAAAGCATTTCATACAGGATAGTTAACTTTTGCCACTTGAAGCAATATACTGTAGACTAAATAATTTTCTTCTGATTGTCAGCAGCAAAGCATTTGCCTCTACTTCCAAGTCCTGAACTATAGTACACCTCAGAGCTCCAATTGCATGCGTCATGGCTCTACACTGAATTATGTCAAGAGATAGTAGATGAGTCAGCAGCAGTTCCACTAATGTAACAACCATAATCCAGTCTCTCCTGTATTAAACCAAAATAAAACTGCAAAATCATCCACCTAAGTCACATTACTAAGATACTGCATTAATATTCATTTGTTTTACATGTGTAATGCACAATTTCCAGGTCAAGTGTTTATCAAAAATCAAACCACGATAGCTAACTTATATGATGAACATGATCAATAGGTTGAGTTCAAAAGAGGATAGAATTATATTGAGGATCTGGTTGTCATGTAAAAATCAATCTTTTAGTTTTAGAAACAAAGAAATTCAGTCCCCAACTGTCTGATCAGTTGGTAAGGAATCCAGAGCCCTTTGCACCATCCATATTCAATGTTTATGTGGATCAAAATGGGAGTACTATAAGGTACAGTCATCAGCATAAAGGGAAAACTTCATTTCTAAGGGTCAATCATCACAAAGATTATTAATCATAATAGTAAAAAGTATAAGAA
>JABUQX010032737.1:60000-62066 GCA_015478945.1 Trachelipus rathkii
TAAGTGGCAAAATGAAATTTTAATAGTAAAAAGTGTAAGGTTCTTCAACCTAGGTTAACTCAAACAAAAGTTTTAAGCTACGATATGAATGGGGGATTGGCTTGAAGTCTGTGGACCAAGAAAAGATTTAGGTGTGATTATAAGCAGTAATTTGAAAGTAAGCTTAATCAGTGTTTGGAAGCTAGAAATAAAGCTAATAAGATGCTGGGCATAATAAATCGCAATGTTGTTTTACAAGAGCAAGAAGTAATAAAGTAAACTGTAATAATAGCTATGTTGGTCCAGTAATAGAGTATTGTGCACCAGGGTATTGGGCCCCTTATTTAAAGAAAGACTTAAGATATGCTAGAGAGAGTGCAACGTAAGCAACAAGAATGATTTCTGGGTTTGAGGTAAAGAGCTATGAGGAGAGGCTGAAGAGTTAGGAATGTTTTCTGTAGAAGGCGATTTCTCTCAGAGGGACATGATACAAGTCTATTTTACTAAAATATTTACATTCTATTGTAATATAGAGACCAATAAATTTCTAGTAAAACATGGACAGGTGACCAGGGGGGCAAACATAAGAAAATTACAGAAGAAAATGCTGCCATCTTGATATAAGAAAGCATGCACTTAGTAGCGTTGTTAAATTTTGGAATAGTCTGGCAGAGAGGTTGTTGAGTGGACTCGATTGCACATTTAAGAAACGGTTAGATTCGTTAATGGATGGTTGGGGTATCATATATCATATTGACGAAGCAAATTGGCGGTTTTTAGTTATAGCAGTTATTGTTAGATGGCATGTGTAACCATAACTAGTTATTAATGCATGTGGATGGTTTGGGTATCATATTTTATATCATTAGTCTTTGACTAAGCATAATGGTGGATTGTGTAGTTTATCAGATCATCGGACAAATTGACAAGCCCTAGGGTGCTTGTGGATTTTGCATCGAGATGGTTTGTGAGTGAGTTAGCCGTCATAAGGTGGGTTGACTGGGACAGTCTCGATAGCCCATGTGCTTTTACTGTCTCTATATTCCTAATGTCCTAATGTTCCTAAAGAACTAAGATTAATGTTTTTTAAGGAGAACTTGTCTCATAGTGATAACTGAAAAACATCAAGGTCATATAATAATTTGTATAATGAGGGTGGAAAGTTTATTTTAAGATTAAACATTAAATTAACGGGTCAGAGTTGGAACTTGCAAATTAAGTCAGAGTTGGAATTCGTTTAAAGAAAAGAGTTAATTTGTTACTGATGTAACAGGAGCAAATGTGAACCTCTACATTCCTGCCCCGCTAATATTAACTCCCCCTCTTTCCATTTTTGAATGTTAAAGTCTCAAAAACAGTTCAAACGAGAAAGATGAGGAGATGATAAAATGAATAATTAAAAATTATAATTTGTAAGAATTTACTACCGCGACAGGTGAAACACTTTATGTTTAATTAAATCCGCGTTTCCATCAGTAACACCATACAAAAAACTGCAATCATGCACAGCCCCGCAACAGGCAATTGAATCATTTGCCCCCAAAAAAAACAAACAAAGAGAGGAATAAGCGAATTGCAGTAAAGAGAAGGGTCGGCTCTTTCTGAAAAATCAATACGGAGATTAATACACGATATGATATTATTAAAATAAGAATAACGATAACATAAATCTAACCAACGACATGCGTATATAAATTATAAATAAATGTCATAAGTTGTAAGATAAGGTAATGATAAGACCTTACGTTCTTATTAGTAGCATAAATTAAATAAAATCTGAATTATGTCATTTACTGTATTTTATTTAAAAAATACAAAAAAATGGCGTTATGGGGCTATTCTATTATTTTACAAATAGTATATATTTATACCATTTGTGATTATCTTTCCACTACTGAGTTGGTTTATAATAAATTATAAACTTTTCCCATAGTGGAGTAATCGCTGTCAATAATTAATTTATTTTTAATTTATTTTGCTGTTACACAAATTAGATTTTAATTTAAAGGTATGTTAGGAGGGTAGGAGTTGGTTTTTAAGATTTATACTTAGAACAGGTGATTAGAAATTTCATGTATATAAAAACT
>JABUQX010032738.1:0-17500 GCA_015478945.1 Trachelipus rathkii
TACCCCGTAGTTCCCCGAAGGCCGAGAGACCCCGACATTACACTGCCCATTCGGTAGCGTGTATATATTAATATATATATATATACCCTTGGGTATTATCTTTATAGTAAATGAAAAAAAGTACAATTATATATATAAAGTCTATTTATTTTTAAACGAGAGTAATCACAATAAATAAGTAGGCTGTACAATATGGGAGCTCTCTAATCACTGATATTGACTCATACACGCAAACATTGAGTAAGATTTATTTTATGCAATTATAATGTTGATTATAAGTATAATAATGTTAGTATATTTTATTTGTCACATATAATATTGTCTTTCGGCGTGAACTTCCTCTCATCCCACTTCTTACTCCAGGATTCCAAAATACTGTATCATCTCCTTCTTTTTTTTTTCGCTGGTAAGGCTATGTAGTTTTGGTCAAGATTATCTCATATATCTACTCTCTCTTATACTCTATTTCTATTATTCTTTTCTTTCTATTCTTTTTTTTCTACCATTTCTCCTCCTCCCCTAAATCATTTGCATCCTCATCCTACTCTTCTCTCATCCAATTCTATCTCTTCTCCTTTTCCCTGTGTCTATTCGTAACGTCTGGAAAGAGTTCATCATGATTGATATCCATGCTCTCTGCTCTCACTCTCTTTCTCAACCCAATTTCATCACCTCATTCAGTCTTCATTACTTCACTCTTTAATATATATACTATATCTTACTATCTATATATATATATCATATATCTATATATACACTCCTTACTCTATATTAACTCTCTCTACCTATATAACTCTTATCCTATATATATCTAACTTCATCTATATAATATATTGTTTGTTGGAGGGGCTGGTATATTACCGTTTATATATCTGCCTATTCTACTATATCTATATCTCTCTCTCTCTCTCCTCGTCTCTCATTACTCTATCTCTATATACTCTCATCTTATCTCTCTCTATTATCCTCTTCATCATCTATAATCGTCCGTTCTGCTGTTGCTCTCTGTTGTTCCTCACCTCACTTTCTCTAATGATCACACATCCCAGTCATATGTACCTCGTAACAATTCCTTCTCAGTATGGTGTGACTACAAGATCACATAGAGTACATCTCACAATGGCAACTTGCGCCATTTCCTTTTCTCCCATTCTGAACTGCGGGAAACATGGTCAAGAAGCTATAACGAAGTTTCATTATTACTAATAATCAGCATGTTCAGCTCTTTCAAAAAAACAGGGTTGACAGACTTCATTATACAATTCTAAAAATAAAGTTTGCAGGAATCCTGAGTAGTAATTCAGGAACAAAACCCCTCCGAGCGTCTCCAATCAAACAATCAGTATTTCCTCTGACGTCTGTTAAGCCTGTCGCCCCTTTTTTTTCTGATTTTCGCTTGTATTTTCTTGTTATGTTGGATTGACACACCACATTCACTATATATCTATCTTATATTTTCTCAATATCTCTATATATACCTATCTATATATCTAATATATTCTCTCAGTATCCTATCATCTATCGTATCTATATATATATATATATATCTAATATCTCTATTATCTATACTACTCTCTACTCTCTATATACCTCTCTCTATATACTATATCTCTCTATTCTCATATCCTCATCCTTACTATATTTATCTCTATCGTATTACACATCTCTCACTATCTATCTATAACTATACTCTATCTCGTCTCATATATATTATATATTATATATATATATCTCTATCATATCTATCTATCTCTCTATATATATCCTATATATATATATATATATACTAATTAATTAATACATATATATATAATATATATATCATTATTTATTATAACCTCTTTAGTGTCCCGAAATACTTTCATTATAAAGTTTTAAATATTTTTACTGTTCTTCAAAAACTTAAATTTCATACGTTCGCGGCAACAGCAGATCTGTGTACAATACTAACATAACAGCATAATGCTCGAATGTCGAATTTGATCCACCTTTTCCGCTGGTTCGGCAAACACTTTCCGATCCACCAACAAGGAAGTCCATCTCCTGGAGATGTTTAAAATTGAGATCTATTAATCCCTATATAAACATAAAACAGATTTTTTTGTCTTTGCTTTGAAAGCATTATTTCTTAATTGCTTCTGTGTAGAAAGAAAAGAAAAATAATATTATTCCCTTCAAACTTTGCTTTTATTACCTTGACATCGCTGTTTTCAAACTGATATATTTGTCATTTCAGAAGAAAATTGATATTCTTGTAAAAATACACGACATATTTTTAACCATCTGAACGTTCTGGAAACTTAGTTAATACGTAAAATATAATCAGAAGAACGTAAGCTCAGTATCAATTTATAATTAGTTAATAGTTCATGCATTCTCTAGTATACTGTTCAAATGGAGAAGACGTTGTCTTATGATAGAACATTCAGCACAGTATATATATAATAATAATAAGTATATATATATATAATATATATATAATATTGATATTATATAATATATATATATAATATTATATATATTATATATATATATATATATATTTTATATACAAACACTAGAGCAATCCTTCCATAACTGTGAATTAGGGAATTTGATAAAACTAAAAATGCAAGTACCCCTCCATAAAGCTATCGCATAACTGCAAAAGCTATGTCATGTTGGAGTACAGGGTTCCTCGCTGGGTGAAATACTTCGCACTCCATACATGGCAGTCCCCTACTACTATCCCATTTCTTGGAATTAAATAATAATTTAAATAATTTTTTATATTTACAAAATTTAACTTGTATTAGTATGGCAGATTTACTTTTTACAAATTCATATTTCTTAACCAATTGAATAAAAAAAAATATTAAAAGCGAAAGAACAACCTATTCATAACGAAACCAAAACTCATAATATAATTAAAATATATATATATATATATATATATATATAATATATATTATATAAGTATATATATATATATAATATATATATATATATATATATAATATATATATATATATATATATAAATGGTTATATATAATATATATATATAATATATTATAATATTATATATATATATATATATATATATATATATATATATAATATATTTATATATATAAATATATATTATATAATTATATTAATATATGTATATTATATAATATATATAATATATTAAGTAGTTGAATCAATGTTCATTTATTTTTAATTACGTTTATAAACTTTTCTCTTTCTCTAAAAAAAAACGAGGGGTTTAACAATCGAAAGGCCACATAATTAATTTAAAAATTTCAGCTAGAAAATTGACGGTTTCTGGCAAAATAAAGAATGGTATCAAAAATTCCAATCTCATGCCACATAGGGAAAGAATTCTTCCAAAGCTTCCGAATTTTTTTCTGTTTTAAAATATAATATATATATTATTATTAGTATATATATATATATATTATATATATATATTATTTAATATAATATATATATTATATTATATTATTTTAAATATTTATATAATAATATATATATATATATTCTAAGAGGATATACAGGAAAGAAGGAGGACATTAAAAGGACGATAAACCATAAAGAAGAATAACCCACACTAATACATATGGTGCAACTAGGATTAATTTAAACATTCACACTGCACTCTTAAGCTCAATGTTTCATTCCTTTATGCCCGTAATTTCTTAGGCCCTATACAATAGTACTGCGGAATGGTTCGGTGCTACGAGTACATCCAACATTGTACAATAACCTCACACATTTTAGATAAATTTAATATAAAATAGACAAGTCATTGGAAGTAAACAATGTACAAATTTTAGAAACCTAACAGGATATTCCTAAAATAGTCCTCCGTCTTGTTTCTCTCCCATTATCAACCTAGTAGTTCGCTGACTCTGATGATAGAGTCGGTTTTCTCTAAGATTCTTACGACCTGCTTCATTGTAGGGGCGATATCATTCTTCTTTAACTTTCTGCAACATTCGTAGCACTTGATTATTAATTTCTAAATGTTGAACAGTTTTACTTAGGCCCAATCCCTTTACCTTTAACCGAAACTCAATGCGTCTAGATGCTCCGACAGAAAACCTTACCCTGTTCCCTTCTACTACTGTTCCAATCCTCAATTTTCAGTCAAAAAGCCGATATTGGCGGCCATAATTGCCTGGATGCAATAATTATGTTTATTTTTGCCTATCTAATTTTGACCAAATTATGGTGCAACTCGCTGATAGTCTTTGAGATGAAAAGAATATTTTTGATCTCTTTTTTGATTTCTATTCTTCTCCCTTAATTGTTGTACTCTTTCATTATTAGATCTAAATGTCTGCATCATATCCTTATTCTACTACCCCCGTTCGATATATTCAAGTCACCGCAGCAACGGCCACTTCAATTTGAAAATGGGAACGTAATCTGGGTAATTTAATGCAGCTAAAACCAAGACTTGCGGGGGTAACTCCTTTGAATTCCCAATGGTATGATTAGCATTACTCCCAGCATCGTAATTTCCTCACCGCATCAAAACCATACCTATATATTCAATGGGTCACACACACAACTCCGCCATCACACACACACCGGAACACTGAAATTGCTGCCCACCGCATCGCACCGAAATGAATGCACAACACACTGACTGAGCACGCAATTCCATTTTAATGGAGGTTGGTCCCTCAGAGATGCAGTAGCTTATCAAGAAAGTTGGTTTTCTCTGGATTCCTTTATTTTCCCTTCAAATAAAATTAAATAACTTTGGTTAAATTCATGGCAGTAGCTCGTTTCATGAAAGTATCTGCGTCCATTGAAACTCCAGAAAGTCTCTCTACTTATATTTCATCCCAGAATAGAGCAAAATATATTCTTCAAGATATTAAAATATCTTTTCTCTGTAGAATATGTAGCCATCTTTTTGGGTCCTTATACTTCATGCTCTTTCTAATATTTTTTAAATAATGACAACTCTAGCATTGCTTCTTCCTTTTCCCCTCTTCTTGTGTCTTCTGATGGCAGTGCCCCCTAAACATCTCAAGAGATGAACTCTTCATTCGCTTTTTGGCCATAAATTTCATTAAACGATGAGGCGATCTAATCCCCTTTCTCCACCTCCTTTCAACTCATTAATGACTAACAATATTCCTTAAATAAGATATTTCTTTCTCCGTGGTTAATAATAAAGTGTACAGTCTTGATGGTGAAACAAATCTTTCAGTATCTATCCTTCTCTTTGTAACCTTCTCAATTCAATGTTCAATAGTAAGGTCTTTAAAGCATTGATTTGAGTGTTGTCTCTTGATGCAAAATTTCTTTTGGTTAGGTCCGAAGTCAGTGCCGGCCATGGCTTTACTGCGTTGAGTTTTATGTGTGGCTTTGAAGTGATATTTTCAATGTGTGGGGTAAATATATATATATAGGATGTAGTTTTGTTAAGGGAAATCTAAATTTATTGTTTTATGGTGTTGTTCCGCTGTTCGATGTAAGTAGTGTTATATAAGGTATTTTGTTGTGAGACTATCGTTCTGTTTATGATTAGCTATTGTCGAAGTTACGATATACATGTGTATTTTTATAGAGTTGATATATATATATATATATATTATATATATATAATAATATATTATAGTATTATATATATAATATATATAAATAATATATATATAATTAATAATATATATATATATATAATATATATAATATATATATAATATAATATATATATATATATATATATATATATATATATATATATATTATAATATATATATAATATATATATATATATATATATATATAGTATATATATATATATATAATATATATATATATAGTAGTTAAAGAGCTATATTGACGGCCGGAAGTAAAACCTCAAAAAGTATAAGATGTTATAGGTCTGAAAACTTGGAATATAATCTATTAAGGTATTAAGCTCGAATACACGTGTATTTCAAGTCTGTAGGATGTATATAGAGGGGTCACCCCCGAGGGTGGACACCGATATAGCGCTTACGCCTTTGTTGCTTGATCTGCATGGGTGAGTTTAAGCCTAACGAGCGTTTGGGCGACCGACCAATTTGGAGGTCAAACAGAAGGTCTGTTTGACCGACGACACAGACTGAGCGCGCGTGCGCATACACAAACACATTATTATTATTATTATTAGGTCGAAGAAGTGTTTCCGAAGGAAACACTTCTGAGTTGTGTTTTAAATCTTTCTGCGTCTCCTTCTGCGTGGCCTTCAGCACCGCATCGCACCGGTCCGCACCGCACCGCACTGCATCGCGCCGCACCGCACCGGCGCCGTAGAGCGCATCGATCCGACTCATTCCTCTAGGTTTTTTATTATTAATTATTATTATTATATTAATTTATATTATTATATTAGTAAGTAGTAGTAGTAGTAGTAGTATGTAGTAGTAGTAGTAGTAGTAGTAGTAGTAGCAGTAGTAGTAGTAGTAGTAGTAGTGGTAATAGTAGTAGTAGTAGTGGTAATAGTTAGAGTTATCGTATCGTGATAAAATTTGGAGTGGTGTTAGATGGGGAGGTAACCTCGTCGTAGACGAGGTTACGTCCCCGTGGGTCCCTGAAGAGGGGCCCCACCCCTCTTAAAAAATCGAAGTGGTAATTGGCTGAAAATTGGGGAGAGGATTCCAGAGTTAGTTTTCTAGAAAGAATGTATGGAATCTGAGAAAGTTGGCTCCGGCGACCGGTGCTGGAGCCACTGCGGTTCCGAGTTAATAAACATGTCGTATAACAACATATGTTGTGTCCTTATAAGGGTTTCGAACCCTAGAATCTCGAATATTAGGGTTATTAAGTCCGTATGGGGTGTTAGGACCCCCATTAAGGGGGGTCCCGACTGAAAAAAGAGCACAGAGTGCAAAAAACAAAGGAGGAATGAAGAAGGATGAAGGAAGAATAAAGATGGAAAGAATGAAGAAGGAGTCTGACTCAGAGGAGTAGGAGTTGACAGATGCACCGGTGCTGGCTCCGGTGCGGTGCCGAGTTATTAAATAATTTGTGTATGGATAACAATGTTTGGTGTCTTATTATGTTATTGGGTCTGTAAGATTTCGAAAAATTAATGGTTTCAGACCATCAAGAAATAAGATAAATAAATAATAAATAAATAAATAAATAAAATAAAAATAAAAAATTTCCTTTACAACTTTTTTTTTTTAAAAAGTTTTTTTTTTAATAACTTTTAAACAAAAAAATTTTTTAAACGTTTTTAAAAACATACCCTTTTAAAAAGCCAAAGGTAAATCCCTAAATTTCAAAACCACCATTCAATCCCATCCAAGCCACCCTCCTGACCATCTGTGATCTATTGATCAATTGATTAAGGTTCACATTTTGAGTATCATTTTTGGATAAACATAAAAACATAAAAAATCAAGTTCTTTATACAAAACATCAGCCAATATTTGCTGACGTAACAAAGTTTTCAACAGTAGAAAGCTTACTTAGCAACAATCTGAACTATGAAATATAACCAATAACGAGAAATCTACACCATCTATAAACAAGAATATATGGTTTAACGTTACACAAGTTCACACTTAACACTAGTAAAGTAAACTAACATAACATCCAAAACGTAACTTTAACATTTTCACACGTTTGTCAACGCATGTCTCTACTTATTACACTTTGTCCATAGCATAGTCTTCTAAACAAACAATGTTAACTTTACATAACATGGTAATAAATGTACAAAAAATTTACCTAAACCGTGTGTAATTATCATACAGATCCAATGAGTATTACTCTAAAACGTAACTAAAGTTTTCACGTAATAAAAGCTAACATAGCTATCAACTGAACTAAGAAAAATAATGTAACAAAGGCAAACCAGACACCTTAAGCAAGGATAAACTGCTAACATTAACAAAAGATCCACACTTAACACCAGTAAGTAACTAGCATGACTCCACAAAAACATAATCCATTCATACTTTATCAACCATATCTCCAGCATGACAATGTTAATTTACATTAACACAATATGTAATATTTAACAAAAAATTTAGCATAAACCTTACCTAACCTGCATAATACCTAATGGGTAAGGGAGCAAACAAAGTAAAGTTGTTAGATGATACGAACTTTACCTGTTGCTGATATGCGAGAAAGGGGGTGCATATCGAGTATTGTATGAACCTATTAGTTACTTTACCTTTGATAAGTAGGGAATTTTCAGAATGTTAGCGGATTAATCATACGCGAGGTATGTTAGGTTTGCCTTGTACACTTATAATTCTAGTTGCAGTTAATGATATCACGAAGTTATTTTCCTAAACAAACACAGCTTTTTGAAGCAGCAAACCTAACAGCATCTTTCTCTAGATGTTGTTCATCTAGAGAAAGGAGCTGTAGGTTGCGCTTCAAAGCTGTTGTTCTGTTTAGGAAAACAACAGCTTTGAAAGCATAGCCTACAGCGTCTTTCTCTAGATGAACTTTACTAATGTAACGATGTTTGAAACTAAGATTTTGGGCTCGAATGCTTCGCTTTTACAGTCATTATCTTTTCCTTTAGCTATCATGAGACACGGTAGCTACTACTTTGAATTTGGTAAAGGTTGCCTTGTCACCGGACTGAATTCCCACTTTTCACGCATATCTCTCATCTCTTTCACCACAATATTGTCTAATATATCCCTGTAACTGATGTTTTACATAGTATTTCCGGTCAGATGACTGATCATCGCCAAAAGTCGAAATTGATTCCAATCCTCATACGAATCCTATCATAGTCTAAATCTTGTAATATAAGCATCAATGCCTTTCATTACAAACCAAAATGTTTCACATTAAATAAAGAGCTAAACTAGCATCAATGATGAACTAGGAAAATAATAGTACAACGACAAAGCCTAACACAACTTACGGCCCTGATAACGGTTTAACATTAACAAAGTTTTCCTCACTTAGCACCAGTAAAGTAACTACTAACCTTACATACAAAACGTAACCTATTTATAACTTTTTCCAATCATATCTCTAACATATTACGTTAACTTACATTGACAACAGTACATTAATCATTTATCAAAAAATGTGTCATAACAATACCTAACCATCATAATACCCAACGAGTAAAGACGAACAAAGTAAAGTTTTTAGGCTTAATCTCTTTTTAGACTCCGCCCCCTTTCAGAAAATCAAACTCTAAACATGAAAAATGATTTTAGGCTTTAACCCATTTGAATAAAGTGATGCAATACTTATTAATATTTGACCCTCTGGCAGGAGTACAAGCAATGTAGCTCGCCAATCGGTTTACGATTAAATATAAATGACACCTCGTTTGGAATAACGAAACTCCTCGTGAAGATATCAACAACAAGCTAGAGATGCAGGGAGATGTCATCGTATCAACACAACGAAAAACTATCCTACTGAAAAAATAGTGTATAACACCCTTAAATGATATGAGATTCTTTCTTTCAATCAATCAGAAGAAAGTAAACAAGAATACGAACCATATCAACAACCATATCCGTTCAAAAGGGTATATATTCCCGTTCACAACAACACAACAACAACAACAACAACAACAACAACAACAACAATAACATAGTACATAAGATAAGTTCTTTTGATAACTAACTAATGAATATAGCTAACGTACATTGTTTTCACATTAATAAAGCAACATAGCATTATCAGAGCTAAGAAATAATGTATCATCGAACAAATCTTAAACACAACTTAAAAAGCACGAATAATGTTACATATGTAACAAAAAGTTCCACACTTAACACCTGTAAAGCAACTGACATTGCATACAAAAACGTAACCTATTCGTACTTTTACCAAACATATCTCCAACATATCAATATTAATTTTACATTGACACAGTAATATTTAGCAAGAATTTATCATAACCTTGTTTAATTTTCATACAGAGCAGTGAAAGTATGCTAACAATTAACAAACTTTCGCACTTAACAACAGTAAAGTCATAACACTTCGTCCAAGACGTAACCTAATTCAACCTTTCAAAATATGCGTTGTATATGTTAATTTTTACAATTAAACATCGTAATATTTAACAAAAAGTTTTAGCACAAACCTGTCTAATCATCATACTGTACAAAGAATATAATGCTGACGTAACAAATTTTTTACATCAACATAGTAAAATTTAACAAAAAAATTCATCATAACCTCATTCTAAATAATCATAATTCCAGCGAAGTAATACGCAAACATTAACAAATTAGCCAAACATAACAAAAAATATACAAATTTTATAACTAAGATAACATATAAAATTAGTCTTTGAGTAAAATATCACAGTAAAAAGTAATAAGTTTACTGGTTTTAAAGCAGTAAATCAGTAAATCAGTAAATCAAACCACCCATTCCCTCCCTGCCCCCCTACCCTTCCCAACCCGCCTGTGATCTAATTGAGCTATTTGATTAAGTCATAATTTCAAGTTCATTTTGGACAATACATAACATAAAAAAATATGTTCTTATATACTAACCTACAATATATGCTTAACCGACAAAGTTTAATGCAATCATAAAGCTAACAAATCATATACCGGCGACTAGGAATATAAGTAAAATGCAAAACCAACCATATTCCTAGCGTATGAAATAATCAGCTAACCATCCCGAAAATTCCGCTAACTGATCATGGTAAACTAGCTAACAGATTCATACAATACTCGATATTTTCCCACTTTTCGAGCAATTAGCACAGTAAATCCTTTATTATCTAACAAAATCCCTTAACAAAATGACCAATCTTAAAGATACCAACATCTTGAACTATGGATTGACACTAATCTTCCATCAAAAGTGTCCTACTCGTTTTGAGTTATAACAATCATTTTGGACCTGTGAATAAACGTAGACATTAGCAAACTCTAGGGCAAACCTAACATATTCAACAAAAACTTAACCTAGTTCACGTTTCAACACATCACGTTAGTTAACCACAGTATATATCTTCAAAACTCATCATTTTCTCTGACAAATCGATGTTATTGTTCCGCATTGTCATATGTAATATTTAACATAAACGTACTTAACTTACGAAATAAGACAGTTTCATTAACGCAGAGTATCTAAAGCAACACATTACCTTCTGAGAGAAAACCCCAGGGGGATGCCCCGTTGAAAGGGTATGAATCCTGCGAGGGGGATCACCCGAAGGGGGTAAGCGGGCTTTATCCCTCCGAAGGAGGGGTAAGCTCAGCCTTCGGGCTGAGGCCCAAAACCCGCTTACACCCCTTCGGGGTGATCCCCCTCGCAGGATTCATACCCTTTCAACGGGGCGCATCCCCCTGGGTTTTCTCTCAGAAGGTAATGTGTTGCTTTAGATACTCTTGGTTAATGAAAACTGTTTATTCGTAAGTTAAGTACGTTATGTTAAATATTACTATGACAATGTGGAAATAACACTGATTTGTCAGAGAAATGATGAGTTTTTGTAAGATATTACTGTGTTAACTAACGGTGATGTGTTAGAAACGTGAACCTAGGTTAAGTTTTTGTTGAATAATGTTAGGTTTGCCCTAGACTTTTGCTAATGTCTACGTTTATGCATAGTCAATGATGATGTTATACTCAAAAAGAGTGACACTTTGATGAGATATGTCAATTCATAGTTCAAGATGGTGGCATCTTTGATAGATTGGTCACTTTGTTAAGGGATTTTGTTAGATAATAAGGATTTACCTGTTGCTAATATGCTCGAAAAGTGGGAACATATCGAGTATTGTATGATCTGTTAGCTAGTTTACCATGATCAGTAGGGAATTTTTCAGGATGTTAGCTGATTATTCATACGCTAGGTATGTTAGGTTTGCATTTGTACATTATATTCCCACCCCGCCTGTGATCTATTGAGCTATTGGATTCAAGTCATATTTCAAGTATCATATTTTGGACAAACATAACATAAAAATATGTTCTTTATATACTAACCTACAAATATATGATTAAACCGACAAGTTTTAGCATCCAATAAAGCTAACAAAATCATATACCGGCGGACTAGGAATATAATGTACAAATGCTAACCTAACATACACCTCGCGTATGGATAATCAGCTAACATCCTGAAAAATATCCCTACTGATCATGGTAAACTAGCTAACAGATCATACAATACTCGATATGTTCCCACTTTTCGAGCATATTAGCACAGTAATTCCTTATTATCTAATCAATAAAATCCCTTAACAAAGTGACCATTCTATCAAAGATGCCACCATCTTGGAATATAATGAATTTGACACTATCTTCATCAATAGTGTCACTCTTTTGAGTAATTAACATCATTTACCTGTGAAAATTATAACGTAGACCATTAAGTCAAAAGTCTAGGGCAAAATGATTATATCCAAAAATGAGTGTACACTGTGATGAAGATAGTGTCAATTCAAAGTTCATGATGGTGGCATCTTTGATAGATTGGTCACTTTGTTAAGGATTTTTAGAATAATAAAGGATTTACCTTGCTTTAATAATGCTCGAAGTGGGAACATATCAGAGTATTGTACGGAATCTGTTAGCTAAGTTTCCATGATCAGTAGGGAAATTTTTCAGGATGTTATGCTTGATTATTCATACGCTATGGTTATGTTAGGTTTTGCATTTGTACATTATATTCCTAGTCGCGGGTTAGATTTGTGCTTTATTAAAGCTAACAAATCAAAACCGCGACTAGGAATATAATGTACAAATGCCAACCTAACATACCCTCGCGTATGAATTATCAGCTAACATCCTGAAAAAAATTCCCTAGCTGATCATGTAAACTTAGCTAACAGATCACTACAATACTCGATATGTCCCGAACATTTCGAGCAATGATTCAGCAACAGGTAAATCCTTATTATCTAACAAAATCCCTTAAAAAGTGACAATCTTTCAAAGATGCCACCATCTTGAACTATAAATTGACACTTTTGATGAAAATAGTGTCAATTCATAGTTCAAGATGGTGGCATCTTTGATAGATTGGTCACTTTGTTAAGGGGTTTTGTTAGATAATACGGCTTTACCTGTTGTTGCTAATATGCTCGAAAAGTGGGAACATATCGAGTATTGTATGATCTGTTAGCTAGTTTACCATGATCAGTAGGGAATTTTTCAGGATGTTAGCTGATTATTCATACGCTAGTATGTTTAGGTGTTGCATTTATGTTACATTATTACCTAGTCGACGGTTTATGATTTGTTACACATAAAGCTAACAAATATAAACCGCGAACTAGATGATAATGTACCAATGCAAACCTAACATAGCGCTAGCGTATGATAATCAGCTAACATCCTGAAAAATTCCCTATTGCATGGTAAACTAGCTAACAGATCATACAATACTCGAAAATGTTCCCACTTTTCAAGCATATTAGCAACAGGTAAGATCCTTATTATCTAACAAAATCCTTAACAAAGTGACCAATCTATCAAAAGATGCACCATCTTGAACTATGAAGTTGACACTATTCTTATCAAAGTGTCAGCTCTTTTTGAAGTATAACATCATTTGGCCCCTAGACCTTTGCTAAGTGTCTATGGTTTATTCACGGTGCAAATGCTGCTATAAAGCTCAAAAAGGTGACGCTGTCGGTGATTATAGAGCCCAGTCTAAGTTCAAGATGGTGGCATCTTATAGATTGGTCACTTTGGTGTAAGGGATTTTTGTTAGATAATAGGATTTACCTGTTGCTAATATGCGAGAAAAGTGGGAACATATCGAGTATTGTATGATCTGTTAGCTAGTTTACCATGATCAGTAGGGATTTTTCAGGATGTTAGCTTGATTAAATTCAATACGCTTAAGGTATGGATTAGGTTTGCAAATGTTGTACAGTTATATTCCTAGTCGCGGTTATGATTTGTTTAGCTTAATGATGGCTAGAAACTTTGTTGGTTAAGCATATATTTGTAGGTTAGTATATAAAGAAACAATCATTTATGGTATGTTTGTCCAAAATGATACTTGAAAATAGTGACTTGAATCAATAAGCTCAATAGATCCAGGCGGTGGAAGGAGTAAGGGACTGTAGGGATGGTGAGTTTGAGTTACTGATTTATCTGAATTTACTGCGGTTTAAAAATCAGAAAATTGATTACGTTTTACTGTGATAGCCTTACTCAAAGAACTTATTTTTTATGTTATGCGTTTGGATAAAATTTTGTTATTTTTTTGTTATGTTTGGTTATAAACTTGTTTATGTTTGCGATTATTCCTGGGATTATGATATTTAAAGTGAGGTTATGATGATTTTGTTAAATGTACGAAGTTGATGTAAAACATTTGTTACGGTGCAGCATATACATTCATTTTCAGTATGATTGATATAGACAGGTTATGCTAAAGTTCCTTTATTTGTTAAAATATTACGAGATGTTTAATTTAGTTTTTTATTACTTGATATTTCAGAGATATGAACGAATAAATTAAGGCTTGGTTACGTTTTGGACGAAGTGTTATGTACTTACTGTTGTTAAGTGCGAAAGTTTGTTTATGTTAGTGGTTTATCTGCTCTGTATGATTAAAATTAACAAGGTTATGATAAATTCTTGCTAAAATATTTACTGATGTCAATGATAAAATAATAGTTAATATGTTGGAGATAATTGTTTGGTAAAAGTACGATATGGTTTTACGATTTGTATGCAATGTCAGTTGCTTTTACAGGTGTTAAGTTGATGGAACACTTTAGTATTAATTGTTATTACAGTTTATATATTCGTGCTTTAAGTTGATGTTATAAGATTCGGCGTTGTAACTTAATTTTTCTTAGCTCTTGATAATGCTATGTTAGCTTTATTAATGTGAAAACAATTGTACGGTGGTAGGCATCATATTACACATTAGTATTAGTAATCTCAAAGAACTAGGCTTTAGTTACTATGTATTGGTTTGTTGTTAGATATTGTTGTTTGATTAGGAGTTAGTTGAGAGGTTGTTAGTTTGTTGAGTTGAGTTGTTGTTGATCGGTTAGGAGGCAACGACTATATCTGACGGGCCACTTATTTGACTGATGAGTGTTTGTATTTTCGATTCACAACGTCGTAATTCCTTTTTTTAAACTTTCTTCTGAATTCGATTTGAAAGAACAGAATACTCAATTACGTTTCAGGAGGTGTTGTACTAGCACTATTTTTTCAGTTAGGATCATAGGTGTTTCCCTGCTTGTGTTTGCATGATCGAATGACATTTCTATTGCAACGTCTACGCTTGTGTGTATGAGATATCTTTTCCTGAGGCAGTATTCGTTCTTATCCCAACGTGTTGATCATTTATATTTAGGCAGCTCGTAAACACCGAATGGGCGGATACTTGCTTACATGGTGCTGGTACTCCGTGCCAGTAAGGGTCAAATATAATATAAGATATTATTGCATCACTTTAGCAATAGATTAAAGCTCCTAAAATCTTATTTATCATGTATAGAGTGGTATTATATATCTGATAAGGGTGGGCGGATCCTAAAAGAGATAAAGCCTTAAAAACTTTACTTTATTCGCATTTACTCGTTAGGTATTATTATGGTTAGGTATGGTTATGATACATTTTTTTTTTTTTTTGATATTAACTGTACCTGAATACACATTGAAGATAGGTACAAGATTAATCGGTAATATGATCTAGTAAGTATATTGAATTGGGAAAAGTATACAAGTATATAGATTATACGTTTTGTATGTAAAGCTTAAGGTTACTCTTACACTGATGACTAGTGAAGAAAGGCTTTGTTAATTGTTAACCGTTTACATGTCGTAATGTGTGCTTTATGTTTGTCGTTTGTAATTATTATCCTAGTTCATCATGATAGACTAATGTTATATGCTTTATTAATGTGAAGAATTTGTCTTGTGGGTGAATTGATGTGAAGAGAGCATTGAGCTTATTTTTTTTCTAAACTTACAGAGATTATAGACTATATACCGGATATCGAGTAGAGGATTAAGAGGAGATATATTTTCACTGTTGCGACTGCATCTATGTCAGGTCTGAACCGGCAAATACTGGATGGAAGGGCGGGGTACAGTCAGGATTTCATCAGAATATAGACAATTCATTGATGGTGAAAGAGATGACGGATACGCTTCCGGGAAGAGATCTATTCTCCACCGTCGTGAAACGCCACCTTCTACAGAGAGCGGAGAGTAGTCCATGCTACCGTGTTCAGTGTGTTTGGTGTCACGTTCTGATCAGCCTATAACGCGCCAATATAAGATAACCTGACTGGTAATGGGAAGACGAACCCGCATTCGAGCCACAAATTCCTCTATTTCAAACATCGCTTAACCCGTTAGCTAACTCAGAAGTTCCCATCTCAGAAGAGAGACGACTGTTATGTGCTTTGCACGTCAATAGCTGCTCTCGTATATTCATTAAATCAGATATCATATCAGCTTGAGAAAGCGTGCAACCTATCCACGCTCACTTCTCTATACGAGTGAAGTCATACATCTAGAGATAGAGATGCATAGATAGGTAGCGCATTATATTCAAGCTGTATTGTTCTGTTAGGAAATAACTCGGGAAATCATAACTGCAACTTAATGAAATATATTGGGAGTAACATTATATGATTTGCAGAGGCAGAATCAAAAGCTAGGAGTATGATTAAACACCCTCACACGTTTATCCTGAAAATTCCTCTTACCTTTCATTTCAAAGTAAGGATAAACTAATAAGGTTAATTATTTCATATACCTGATATGCTTACCCTTCTTATTTTCTTCTGCATAGCTAGCAACAGGTTAAATAGTCGATGATCAATCTAACATTTACTGTGGTGTTGACCACCTACCCATCCTAGTGTATAATGTTATGAGGGTTTAGGGTACAGGTTAATGTCACTAATTATTTTTATGTTAAACTATTATCTATGATTAATGTAAAATTAACATTGTCATGCAGGAGATATGGTTGATAAAGTATGAATGGATTATGTTTTTGTGAGTCTTGGTAGTTACTTTACTGGTGTTTATTAGTGTGGATATCCTTATGTTAATGAGTTAAGCAGTTATTTTCTTGCTTAAGAATGTTCAGGTTTGTACTCTATTTGATACATTATTCATATGTTATCAAGTGATGCTATGTTAGCTATAATTAAATGTTAAATATACACTTTGAGTATATTAGGTATTATATAGAGTATACTCATTGGTTCTAGTATGATATTACACACGGATAGGGTAAATTTTTGTAAACATTATTTATAACCATATTTAATGTAATAAATTAACAATTGTTATTTTAGAGAGACCATGCTTGACATAGAGTGTTGATAAGTTAGAGGATCATACTAAACAAAGTGGTGAATATAGTAATACCGTTTATTGGAATGAGTTATATTAAGTTACTTTAACTTAAGTGTAAGTGTTGAAACTCTGAGTTATACTTAAACCATTTTTATCTTGTTTAAGTATATTGAGTTAAGTTCTACTGAGTTTATGGTTATATATTTACATAGTTTCAGTAATGAATGACTAAGTATAGGACTTATTACTGT
>JABUQX010032738.1:22500-25009 GCA_015478945.1 Trachelipus rathkii
ATATATATAATATTATATAATATATACTATTATATATATATATACATGTATATATAATATTACCTCAATTAAGGCAGAGTCCAATATGCTCTTGGGCTGAGGCCCAATTTTCACACCTAAAGGTGGACATAATATTTCTTAATTTTCACCAATTTTGATGGGAAAAGAAGCAAACTGTAGCTTTTATGACCTTTAAAACGTCGTTTTCGAATGTTTTCTGTGTCTGTAGTCATTTCTTTAGAATTTCATTTTTTCAAAACCTTTGTTTTTTGACATTGCTCTTTGCAACTTTTACTATTTTGTTCGAAATGACTTCAAGCTTGAAATATACAGATGGGTTCATTAGCTACAAAATACACGAAAATGAGAAATCGCCTTTCTAAAGAAAACAGTCCTAACTCCTTCAGCCTCTCCAGATAGCTCTTACCCTCAATGCCAGAAGTCATTCTTGTTGCACTACTTTACACTAAGGATGTGCCAAAGTATTGGTATTGGTATTGGTATTGGTATTGGTATTGGTATTGGCCGTATTGGCCACTGGTATTGGATGCTCCCTAAAGGGCTATTTGGCATTTAGCACAGGTATTGGTATTTGGTATGTATAAATTGTGCCAATCAACTGTTTCAGTTCTTATAATGTGTAAAAAAAAAGGGAAAAGTAACAAAATGTTAATGCTGTTGAACTTCCGTTCGAGAATTTCTTGAGTCCTTTTATTTAAGATCGAGAGGAATATTCCGTAAGATGGGCGTAACTATTATTAAATGAAGCCACATCACGCTATTTCGGGATCTTCCTTGATAGGCAAGCGCGAATGATCAGTTAGAGAATTATTATTGTATAAAATATAAATATTATTGCGTGAGAATTATTATCTTTTAGATGATTTTGGTGAAAAAAACATGTTTGTTGCTGATTACGAATATGATACTCAAGTTTATGATTACGTTACTAGTACTTTTCTAGTCATAGTGTGGATGTAACTATTTTCCTGTTTAAAAGTTAAAGTTTTTCTTTATCATAAAAGGAGCTTTGTTCATTTTATTAAGTATGAATTGGAAATAATTTTTTATTATGCGTAATTGAATAAATGGTTATCTAAAAATTTGTTTATCTCTTCCCCCAAAGTAAGCATTTATATTTCTTTAAGTTTTTAAAAATATAAATAATAGGTGGTCTTTTTTATACATAAAAAATTTACAAAATAACAAATTAATAGGAAGTATTGGTATTGGTTATTGGTATTGGTATTGGTATTTGGCTGAAAATCTCCAGGTGATTGGTATTGGCATTAGCATAAAGAGAGTTTGGTATTGCATTGGTATGGCCAACAATTCAGTTCTGGCACATCACTATTTACACTCTCTCCACAGACCTAGGTCTTTCTTAAATAAGGAGCCCAACTTGTGCGCAATACTCTAATCGGACCTAATAATAGCTTATTATTCAGATACTTTATAACTTTGTTAAGGTTTGAAAACCATATTGCCGATTTTATCTTATACTTAACATCTGTATTAGCTTTATTCCTTGGCTTCGCTAACACTGATAGCTACTTTCAGATTTCTGCTGTATACTCTACACTAATCTTTTTTTTGGTCACAGACTCAAGCCCAATCCCATCATCATCGGTAGGTTAAATATTCTATTTGAGTTACTAAATGAAGAACTTTCGCCCTCTTTTACTATTAATTATTTCCACTTATCTGTCACCTAAGAAGTTATCATAGATCATTTGAACTCTATTATATATCCATAATTATTCCTTATTAAGGTGGCCACTTTGGTACAATCTGAAAACTTTTAGAAAACTTACATTAAACACCCTTGATCTAAATTATATATATATATATATATATAGTATTATATATATATATATATTATATCTATATATATATATATATATATATATATATATATATATATTATATATATATATATATATATATTATATATATATATATATATATATATATATATATATATATATTATATATATATATATATAATATATATATATATATATATATATATATATATATAATATATATATATATCTATTATATAAATATACTATATATATTATAATATATAGTAAATTATATTATATATTATATATATATATATATATATATATATATATATATTATATTTATATAAATATATATATATATATATATATATTATTATATTATATTTTTATGTCCCAAAAGTAAGATGTTACTTGCTGTGTATAATATATTATATAAATATATATATATATATACTATATATTATATATTTATATATATATATATATATATATATAAATATATATATATATATATTATATAATATATATTAGTATATATATATATATATATATATATATATATATATATATATATATACTATAATATATATATATATATATATATATAATATATATATATATATATTTATTTTATGTCCCAAAGTAAGTGTACTGATGTGTATTTAATTATGTATTGGACTTTCCTGAAATTACAAGTT
>JABUQX010032739.1:0-42018 GCA_015478945.1 Trachelipus rathkii
CTATGTTAATATATCATCGTTTTTATTAATAAGAGTACAATGCTGAGTATAATATTTTAGATGTTTCGAACTGAGGTGAAACTATTATCATGTGCGATAGAAGGTCACTAACATAATTCAACGGGATTTCCATATTGGCAGTCCTACACAGGAGTTTATAACTATTGTCTACAACGACGAGAACACTCACGTACTATTCTATTAGAACCAAACTTTAATGTTGTCATTCCCAGTAATAGATATTTCACTAAACGCTGATCTCTTTGATCCATTGGATAACAAACACTTATCCTCTACTACCCATTTAGTCCAGCTAGCGATTATCGATAATCATTGGATGAACCGCATCAGCACAAAACGAATAACGGCGTGTAATAATTATTTGACTCGTTGAGTACGCCAGAATACAAGTCAATCAGTAACGACTACCAAATTTGAGTTACGCAATTAATATATAATATAGACACTAATATCATTGGGAATATACGATAGCTCACCTCGTGTAAGAATATCGACTACTCACAGATGATAAGAGCATGCGAGAGTATGTCATCAGAGTGCAGTAAGCATGTGAATAAAAATGGACTACTGAAGGATAATTCGTATGCGGTAACTATACCCTATAATAGGTTAATGAGTAAATTCTTTCCTTTACAGCAATCAGAAGAAAGTAAACAAGTAATACATAATGCTACGAGACTGAACCATATACATGTCAGAAAGGTATGAATTTCCTCGTTAAGTATATTATATCAAATAACAACAACAATAACAATAAACAGGTTTACTATAGGGTAATATATGTATATATATATATCAAAGGAGGATCTCATACATATTAATTAGACATTAAATGAACGACTTATCCACAAGAACATAAAAACTCACAAATACAAAAACATATAATTAAATTAAATAATTAATAATAATCAATGTTCATGACACATACATTAGTTTTTTACATAGGCTTAAGATCTAAAAACGCTAAATCTTTACGTTGAAAACCAATCATTCCGAGAGTTCAGTTATATATATATATCTCATATATATTATATTTTATTCACAACTTTCATCGATAACCATCATAGATTACATAATGTTAAAGTTACACGTTTCAGATATATTATATATATTAATATACACTAAAAATATGTTTTACCTCGATAGATCTCATTGTGGGTAAGACATCATTTCGCGAATATCACCATATTAGTTTTCTAAAATAGATTTGTTTTAGGTTATGACTGATTATCATGAGTACTTTCATTAATCATGAATTTAGAGAAGCGTATCAATAATTACTTTGATAGTCTCTAGAATATAATCATACTACTTATTCTTTGTGAATGAGCAATATTCTCTATGAATACTCACACTATGTAATTAGCGGCAACAGTTCATAATACAGACAGTCAATTTTATCCGTATTTCATAAGTTTGCGTTAATATAAACCTATAATCCACAAACCTCCGATCAAGATTAGTTTTATATGGTTATTGATAATTACCCGAAATATAGGATTCTGACCGAGCCTCGCTACGGCTATTCTTCAGAATATATAACGCCTGTGTCAGCCATATAATCTGCTCACACTTCTGACATGAACTAAGTCGACTCCGAGAGTCGTATGTTAGCTAGAACATCTCTCATGACCCTTAGAAAAAGAGATAGTAAGCATCGATAGACTTGTATGACGAGTTACAGCCTCAATCTAGGAACTCATAATTCGAAACGGGGAAACTAACGTCTGGCACAAGGGTGACTTTGCTTAACCTGGCCTGCCCAAGAGCGCGGATTGCACGAGGTTGCTCGAAGTACTCTTAAACGGACACTATTTCTGCGAGGACAGTGACGACATATAGCAGCTTCGGCATAGCTAGGCTAAATCACCTCTTTTCTATTCATAAAATACCGTTTGTTACTGCGTATATCCAGCATATTGATTAACACATGTGAAAAAAAATCAGAAATGTCATTCCTGGGTTTTTATATAAAGAATGTGGCAACCCACACAAAGCATCCTACGGTATTCCGTGATTACCTCTTTGGATAATCTTTTGTTACTAGGGGTTATATCTGAGTTAAGACGCTTGCGAGGCGTATTGTCTTCACTTTAATGGAAAAAAGAACACTTTTTAAACGGAACACCAACACGTCGCTAAATGCATTCAAGATCACAAAAAAAAGACGTCTTAAGCAGCAACACGATTAAGAATATATAAAATGTAAGCAAGGAAAAGGGGAAAGAATCTCTAACACCAACTTCAAGAATGAAGCAGGTTGCAGTTGAAACTTGTATAGAAAATTAAAAGATATGGGATCCTAAAAGCGAAAAAGCACACAGGACTCTCTTGTTGGCTTTGTAAGACTAATGAAACAACAATACTAGAGTACAATAGGTCTGGCGCGAGAGAGATACTCCTATCAAACCACCTAGCACGTCGATATCTTCATATACTACACGATGAGAAAAACAGTTGATTCCATGTGTACAGCAAACATCATGGCAAGGAAGGGGGGTTGTGGAGAGGCTTCGATAAAGGTGGCTGGGACGGGTGGAGAAAGAAGCGGTTGCTTTGGAAATGGGGAAGGAGGAGTGAAAGACATGGAGGGGAAGAAGCCAGAGTAAAAGTTGTTTTGGGGAGAGAGGAATCGGCATCTTAGGAGGTGTCAGTCAAATTCTGTGGTTCCGGAGGATAGGCCTGGCTTGAGAGGATCAATGCAATGTGACTTTTGGTGAGCGTAGGGTCGCTCGGACTGGTCACTACGGTAATAACTGGGAACACTTCCTCATTTACCTAATAAGCTCAACCTAGAGAACCCTTAAGAGCCGAATACTCGTACCCTGGTTAGGTTCGCGAGGAGCGCGAGTACGCGAGGCACATGCTCTTCATATCTCGCCGAGTGCGACTACACCGCGCATAACTTATCAGTTAGGGAAATACGTCGTCTGTAGTCCTTTTATACAGAAAGTCTCCCAAGGCGCTCACTTACAATCAACATAATCTTATTCTTTATGAATAACATGTCACACCCGAAAAACAATTTTAATCCTGACAATAACATAAGAGAGATACATTTTCGTTATGTAAGAAAGAGATGGACAGCTAAATGCGTCAGAGATAGCGTGAGAAGTGTACTGAGAGATTTTAAAACAGAAAATCAGTAAAATCAACACCAACATCCATCTCCCTGCAGTCGCCGCATACACCCAGCTCCTGCTCAACTCATGCGTGTGATTCATATTGAACTATTGATTCAGATTAACGCGAAACTTTTCGTGATGTTATGTCATCTAGAGAGAGAAACATAAGCGGAATAGACACATGACCATAAATTGCTTAATATAAATACTATCACACAGTAACAACTACGTAAAAGAGAGCGAATGATACTGAATACCTCATGCTTAAGCCAACAACACAGTTTTTACTCAGCATGTCTATAGTACAAGCTTATGAGATCACTTTATATCTCGAGAGAGAAATTATAGTGACGCAAATGGCATATACTAACGATTATACATCTAAATCCGCATAAGATTCCACTACGTATGCATATAACGTATCAGGAAGCTGTGACTGAAAATATCAACCAATTATAATCTGATCAAGGTAAATAGTAGCTACATGGTCTCTATAAGGACTAACAAATACACTCCTGAATATGTTTCCACTATTATTGCGAGCATATTTTAGCAACTAAAGCGAGTGTAATGCCTACAGCAAATCCCTTAACAAAGTGAGTGATCTGTATATCAAAGAGAGCGCCTCATTGTTATGAATACTAAGAATGTTGAGAACTAGATCTATCATCATGATGATGTCTCGTTCATTGAATATAGAGAGTATATAAGTACATCAATTTGACTGAGTATAAACTAGACATTATGAGCAAATAGTATTCGAATAAAATCAGTATATTATCACATAAACTATTACCAAGAGTAATTCACACATTAACACGTCATTCCAAGAGAGAGAAATGCAGGTAAGAGATGCCGCCCCTTGGAAAGGTGTGAATCCTGCGTGGGGTATCACGCCACGAAGCGGCGGTGTAAGCGGAGCCCCCTTTGGCGACCTACAGCCACCCTCGGACTGAGGCCTTACCCCTCCTTCGGAAGGGTAAGATAAAGAGATAAACACCCCTTCGGGGTGATCCCACTCGCAGGATTCACATCCTTTCAAGGGGCCCCTCCTCCTGGGATTTCTCTTGGAAGGCAATGTGTTTGCTTCTAGATACTCTTCTCTTGCGAGATTATATTGCAATTAACTGTCATTATGTCAGTCACGACTTAGTAGCTAATGAGTCTACGTTTATTCTCAACACTCAACAACAGCTATACACCCAGAAATGGAGGGAAACACTCTGATGAGCTAGTAGCATCTATGATTCACAATATAAGAGGTGGTATCTTTGATAGTAATTGATCACTTTGTTAAAGGATTATGTTAATATAATTACAGTGCATTTATACCTTGTTGCTTAAAATTGACTCGAAAAGTGGAAACAATCGAGTAATTGTCATGACTGTATAGCATACTTTACCTTGATCAGTAGGGAATTTATCTATATATCATACACGAAATATGTTAGGTTTGCATTTGTACACTATATTCTTAGGGTTATGATTTGTTAGCTTTACTGGATGCTAAAACTTTGTTGGTTAAGCAGATATTCGTAGGTTAGTATATAAGATATTTTTATGGTATGTTTGTCCAAAATGATACGCGAAAATATGACTTGAAATCAATAGATTAATAGATCACAGGCGGATGGGCCGGTGGGGGGGGGACTGCAGGGATGGGTGGTTTGATTTACTGATTTACTGATTAAAATCTTTAAAAAATCAGTAAACTATTATGCTTTACCTGTGATATTTTATTCAAAGAACTTATTTTTTTATGCTATGTCAGGATAAAATTGTTCGGTTATGTATCATAAAGAATGAGATTATGTTGATGTGTGAGCGCCTTTGGAAGAGCTTTTGTATAAAGATAAAGGCATCCCTAATGATAAGTATGCAGGGTGAGCCTCGGGATTTGAAGGTATTGCGTAATGTTTCGAAAAGGGATCGGGGTAGGTTGAGTTTTAAGAATGGTGTTAGTTATTTACCGTAGATGAGTAACGAACTTTGTTAATGAAAACTGTTTATTCGTAAGTTAGATATGCTATGTTCTTAGGTCCAATTGGCGTTTATTAGTTTGCCCAATGTGATAGCGTTGAATGAAACATGAAATACAGACATAAAACGAACGGAGCGTAAGGCCTAAAAGTGAATGTAAAACAGGTTTAGCCTTCTGTTAGGCTTGTGTTTGTATTCCTTAATTTTATAATATCTTTTCTATGATGCTTGTTTTAACGTCAATAGAATCGTGTGTGGACTTGAAAGCACTTTAGGGAGGTTTGTTCCGTTTAACAAAGTGCTCTATTTTCATTAAGTGTATATCATTATGCAGCGTCTTAACAGATATACCCCTATACAAAAGATTATACAAAGGGTAATCAGATCCCAGGGTGTGGGGTTTCAATGTTATATAAAAGAAGCCCCGATGGTTCTGATTTTTTCACAATGTGTTAATCAATCTTGGTATACCGCAGTAACAACGTATTTTTATGAAGTTACAGATGAACTACTCTGTTTGTCGTCATGCTGCAGAAATGGTTAAGGAGTACTCTGACTCTACCAACGTTTTAGTAGATCACCGGAAACGAATATTGCTAGAAGAGGATGTCATAAAGTTAGTCATCTTACTATCTCTTTTTCTAAGGGTATAATTTCACAACATCGATTGGAGGTTCGAGTGTGGAAGATGTGTAATGACACAGGCGTATTTAAACCTACGGCTCGTAGAATCTATATTTCTGGATAAAAACAATAAAATATCTGTCGGAGGTTTGTAGATGGTAATAGCAAACTAAAAATCGGAATGCTGTCTGATTATTACTGTGCGCATTGCAACATGTTTGTATTCAGGAATATGCTCATTCAAAAAACCTAGTTGATGATTCTGAGACTATCATTGAACGCTTCTTTAATTCTATAGATGTACAGAAAACTCATTCTACCTATTTAGAAACAATGGACCGAAAGTGCTTACCACAAGGATCTATCGAGTAAACAATTTTTAGTGTCTGAACGTGAAACTTTCTTAACATATGTACTGCATGAATGGTATCAGCCATGAAGTGAAAAAATAGTATCTCAGAACTACTTCAACAGACGAAAATGATTTTGGTTTTTCAACGTAAAGATTTAGCGTTTTTAGATCTTAAGCCTATGGTAAAAACTATATGTATGTGATGAAACATTGATATTATTATTATTATTATTATTATTGTTTTTGTTTTTGTTTTTTGTTGGATAAGTTCATTTCATGTCAATTTGATTGTATAAGAGCTCCTTTGTATACATATATTACCAATAGTGAACCTGTTTATTGTTATTGTTTGTTGTTTTTGTCTAAAGAGAATATATACCTTTTTGAACTGATATATGTTTCGTTCGTGCATTGTATTCTTTTTACTTTCTTCTGATTGGCTGAAAGAAAGAATCTCATTACCTATAAGGGTTGTTTACGCATACGATTTCCTTCAGTAGTCCATTTTTTTCACTGTACTGGCACGATGACATCTCCTCGCATCTCTACAACTGTTGTTGATATCTTCACGAGGAGCTTCGTTATTCCAATGATGTGTCATTTATATTTAAGCGTAAACCAAATGGCAGTCGTTACGTTGCTTGTATTTCTGCCAAAGGGTCAAATAATAGACCTTTATTCGTTTGTGCTGATGGGTTCATCAAGATTATCGACATCGCTGCTGCATGGGTAGAGGATAAGTGTTTGTTATCCGAGAGATCAACGTTTAGTGAAATATCTAACTGGAAGACAACATAAGTGGTTCTAATAGAATAGACGTGGTGTTCTCGTCGTGTGACAATATTAAAACCCTTGAGGTACGCCCCAAAAAAATATTGAAATCCCGTTCGATTGTGCTGACCTTCCTATCGCAACTGTATAGGTTTCACAGTTCCCGAACATCTGAAAAATATTACAGGCATTGGCTTAAAATTAAAAAACGAATTAACATCGCACCTTGACGATGTTGACATACTTGAGGACAAATACATATTAGCCACATGTGTAATCTATGTATTTACACCGAAACAATGTGGTTTCCCCGTATAAATGCAGTATACAAGATGCTTTAATAACTATCAGCTTGGATGAAGTTTACTTCTCTCTTGTATGAGAGAATGAGTGCTGCTTAATCAAATCATACGCCAAAAATTGGTTTAGTGTTGCTGAAGCATTTATACTTACATTCTGTCAAAGGTGGTTGAATCTTTAGGAGAGATATATACGACGTACCAACTGAATCCTATGTCGCTGTCAATGATTAATATATTTAAAATAAACTTATTTTTATGTATTTATATGTTTTTATGTTTTTAATATATAGCAACTTCTTTTCAATATTATTGGAAATTATATGTTATAAAATGAAAATTGTTTTAGTTCCCTCTTATGTATGATCGATTTATTGACTACATTGATGATGTGAGTGCGTGCTGTTTATTCTTGACCAAGTGTGAATAAGTTAGGTTTTTGGTTGCTATGTTAGGTACTTTACTGTTGTTAGATGTGGAACTTTGTAATGTTGACCGTTTATTTCTGTTTAAGATGAGTTAAAGTTGTGCGTTGTACATTATTTCTTAATTTCCAGATTGATGCTAAGTTAAGCTTTATTAATGTGAACTTTGTTACGTCAGCATATATTGTTTGTCTTTGTATAAAAAACTTGGATTCTTATGTATGTTTATCCATAAAATGAATACTCAAAGTGACTTGAAGTCAATAGATCAGATAGATCACAGATGGCCAGGAAGGTGATGGATGGTGGTTGGATAGTGGGTTTGGAATTTACGTGACATTTTACTGCTTTGGGTATGAAAACGTTCCAAATTTAGTAAAATCTGACCTTAATCAATAGATCAATAGATACAAGGGATGGCCAGGAAGGTGGATGGATGGGTGGCTGGATAGTGGCTTGATTTTAGTGATTTACTGCTCCCCTTCTGCGTCGGGTCGCGCCGGCGGACGCGCCGCCTGCGGGCGCGCGCACGCGTCGGATCGCGCCCGGCGGGCGCGCCTGCGGGCGCGCGGACGCGCCGGCCCGGGGCCTGCTCACGGGCTGGCCGTCTGCGGGCGCGCCCCCCAATCGACCCAGGAGCCTGATGACGCTACGCTTCTTGCTTATGAGGGAGTCTCAAACACCTTAGTTGAGATCTACATCCTTATAAACATATATATTATTGATATTGTTTATTAACAAATATTTACTAATCATAGCACAGCACTGCACCGGATCCAGCACCAGTGCAGCTGAGCTGTCAAATCCTCACTGGCCTCTGAGTCAGATTCCTTTCTTTATTGACTTGTTCTTTATCCTTCTTCATCCTTCTCCATTCCTCCTTTGTTTTTTGCACTCGGTGCTCTTTTTTTCAGTCGAGACCCCCTAATGAGGGGGCCTAGACACCCCGACGATCTTATAACCCACATATTCGAACGTCTACGACTTCAATAACTTTAAAGGACCCAACATTGGTTGTTAATCCCGACTGGTGTTCTCATTTACTACGGCACCGCACTGGCGGAACCAGGCACCGCTGCCAGGAGCCAGATCTTTCTCGTAATTCCACATATCAAGTCTCCTTCACTTTAGAAACTCAACTCTGAAATCCTCTCACCAAATTTCAGCCAATTACGCACACTTCGATTTTTTAAGAGGGGTGGGGTCCCCTTCAGGGGACCCAAACGGGACGTTAACCCCGTCTATACGACGGTTACCTCCCCCATCTAAAACCGCTCCAAATTTTTTAACTCCAATACGATAACCCTAACCGGTGTAGATATATAGTCGGAGTCAAAACAGGATGCGAAGAAGCAAACACGACGGCGGAACCTAAAGTCGGAGTGCGTAAAAAGAACGATCCTTACAGGGATCGTTTTCGCTGGCGAGATTTCGATTTCCGTTCGGAAATCGAATCTTCACGTAATAATAATGAATAATAATGTGTATGTGCTATGCCCACGGGCGCGGCCTCTGGCTGTGTCTGGCGCGTCAAACAGACCTTGCGGTCTGTCGTTGACCTCGCGGAAAATGGTCCGGTCGCCCAAGACGCTACGCTTAGGCTTAAAATCACGCCACGCAGATCACGCCACAAGGGCCGTAAGCGCAATACGGCGTCCACGCGCTCGGGTGAACCCCAACTCTATTATAAACATACCTACAGCTTGAAAATACGACGGATTCGTCCTTATCCATATATAGATTATATTCAAGTCTTCAGACCTCTATCTCTAGTAACATTTTTTGAGAAATTATGCAGCTTCGGCTTTTGAACATAGTTTATCATATATATAATATAATAGAGTAATATGGTTGGGGATATATATAAGGGGAGAAGATCATAAATCTGAGATATAGGGAATATATTATATATAATATATATATTTAATTATAAAAAATAGATTATAAATTAAGTACTACGCTATATAATAGTATATATATATATATTAAATATAGCTTTAGTATATATATTATAAGCTCAACCACTTAATTTATTTAATGTTTATTTTTCTTTTATTTATCATACATAAATTGAGCAGGTTTTTAATATTTTTCTTTTTTAATATTATTTCAAAGTTGTTATATGATATTATAAATAAATATTTTTTTAGAATGATTTCTTTGTAAGTTCTCTATATTTGAACGCTAATACTGTATATAGTTAATTTTTAAAAATTACCAATACTCCGATTGAGGAATAAAAATTAAAATATTTAACTTATTATTATCAAAGACTATTTTTAAATTTTTTATATCGGTACAAATTATTTGTAATGAAAGATGTTACTAGCTAATCTCAGTGTCTTTCGTGCCTTAAATTTCAGTTTGATTATTGTTTGTTTATCCTTAAAGTTACGTTTTTGAAAATATTGGTAGTTATACGGTGATCTGAATATCAAAAATATTCAAGTTGAAATATTAGTAGTTAGCAAGATAGTAAGAAAATGGATCATGAAGTGCTATTGAAATAGGATTAGATTATCAACTAAAAGTATCATCAGGTTGGTTTATATATATATATATTATATATATAATATATATATATATATAATTATATTATTATATACTATATATATTATATAATATACTATATATAATATATAATTATTATAAATATATTATATATATATTATAATATATTATATTATAGTAATATTACTAATCAAATATTATTTGCTTATAAAGTATATATTATTACTTAAATTAGATTAAGTAGAGGGTTATAGTATATATATATATATTATAATAATATATATATATATATATTATAGTATATGAGTGTTAGTTTGGTTTTAATATTCATATTATATATATTATATAATATAATAATATATATTAATATATTATATTTAGTATATATTGATTATTATAATAATTATTATAAGTATAATATATACATATATATAAGTATATATATATATATATAGTCTATATATATCATACATACATAGTAGTATATATATATAACATACATATATTAATATCCCATATATATATTATGATAATATTCACCTTATATAATAATATATATATATATATATATATATATTAATATATAAATTATTATAATATTATTAATATATATAATATATAATAGTATATATATATATATATACTATATATATCATATATATTATATATACCTATATACATATAATATATAATTATATATATATAATATATCTATATATTAAATAATTAGTATATATATATATATATATAATATATATACATATATATATAGTTTGAGTACAACGCTCACTATATTAATGACGTTTAAATATTACGTATTCATCAATGCTCCCCTGACAAAGATCTCTTGCCAAATCTTGTAAAGAACCGAATATCAATCTAGTTAATCATGAACTCAAGTGTGAAACCAAATTGTTATTAATACTAGTAGTTATTACTCTAAATCATTATAATCACTAGCCCAGATTGTCAAATGTGTATATATATCAGTGATGGTCAGAAGGTCCAACTCCAATGTGTGCATATGGTGTATGTGCAACGTATCCTAAGTAATTACAGTGAATGAGAGTGAAAATGCAGTGTATTGATGCGCAAAAAAAAAATATAAAAAATAATTAAAGAGATATCAACTACAGTTGGTATACCATAATCACTAAAAGCATGTAAAATATCTTTCAGTCGTGCATGCTCGAATATATCACAAGTAATTCCTCACACGTAAACGATAGAGAAGGCAAATATAAGCATTATGAACATTGTATCGACCCATGCTCCTATGCGGATGAATCCACTAAGTGTATATAGCCCTTCAATTACGACAGTATAATGATCAACCAATTGTCTTAGAGATATCTCTCTACAACTTGGTTAAAAGCATACAAAATAGCTTCTTCCGAGGATCCTTCAGCCTAACTATCTCACACACCACATATGCTAAGTGTACCTATAATCACTTAACTATTCATCATCCACACTACGTATACTGAAAATGTCTTAATAGAGACAGACAGTAAGTTTTACACCATATATCCTACATCTGTATATATATCTAAATACACCCCTATTACCTCAAGATCACCTTCGGAGGAACATATATAATTAAACATTTTAGCTTATTCTGTGGAGTTAATAAATGTTGCGTGCGTCTATATGCTCTATTGACTACAATATCACAGATTTTCTTCATTTCAACTTACTCCTTCCCTTCAATTATAGAGCCATAGTCATTTAAACATATTGCGCACTGTAATGATTCAGTATCTCGGTTGGATGGACGTCGAAATCAAATATATTGCTATAAATGAGGATTCATGCCACATCGAATAAGGTCGAAGAACGTAGATAGGAGAATCAGTTCTAGCAGTGATATATATAATCCGTTAAGTAATTCAATATCGAACATTAAACCACTTTCAGTCACAGAGACATAATCGAACGTCTCAATATAATTAGTAATAACTGGATCATAGTTTTCAGAAAGTTACAGACCTATTTTACTTATATAAATCAATATTGCATTAATGCGGGCACAAAAGTCAGCATAGTATACATTCCATGTTAAATCGCGTAAAATACATATAATTATTAGGTTGTGAATAGCATCAGTATTTTTGCCTCCAACAACTAAATTAAGCTCCTCTCTAACTCTTAATCCTCGCAATAACTACACATATCACTTTCCATTATCTGTTAGAGAAATGATACGTTCTACAGTGCATCGTGGTGTTGTATGTGTATATTATAGGAGTCATTCTAGACTTCAAAAGTTGCCTAGTATAGCTTATCATATGAAGTTATAGTAATTACAATACTTTATGGATCCATTATTAGAGATATACCAGGAATATCTCCCAGAATGTCAGCAGCCTATAAATTTATAGAACAACTCGAGCCCATTATGTAACTAATTATATTCTTTTTCTTTAATTGCTATTACATAATGCTATTAATACAGAATTACTTTGCTCTATATAAAATATTGTCGTATTCCATTGAGACACCTAGTAGACGCAGAGGAAGTACAATAATATAGAGCTTCCCATCTTACTCTCCTGTATCTGATATGATGTTTATTGTACATAAGAGAGATAAGCATGATATTAGATCACACAAAGAGAGTTTACTAACATCATGATTATATTTACATGTCAGAATCATTGACACATGAGTGAGATATTTAAACATAAGGCACGTTAACACTATAACACCAATTTTGGTCTAAATCTCATGTCCTTCCTCACGCTGTTATATAATATTAACACTAAGAATATATCCATTGCATTCAACTACTATGAAAGGGTTCTATATATTAGTAACATTTCTATCATCATTCACATTCGATAGACTTTATCAGTAGCTTATCTATTCCCTTATGAGAGATAAAACAATTCACAAATTACATTCCTACATCTTCTATATATACTTATTCTTACTTTAGTATCTACATAATCATGCTCGTGTATGTGTAATTTACGAGAGAGAAAGTTAAGGATGTGGAATTGATATACTCGGGGAGTAAGTGTGAGAGGTGTAACTAGTTTAATTTATCTCACTCACATACATAGTTCCTAAGTTGCAGGACTATGATTATTCCATTATCACACTTACTTCTCCGCAACATTCTGACTCATCTTACTTCTAGTTTGAATTTTATAACACTGATAGCACACTAGTACTCGAAAGCATAACATTTACAGCGAGAGGAGCAACAGACGAGAACTACCTTTAATCATCAGCTTCTGTATTGTCCCCAGAGTTTAAATTCTCTTCACACTAAATGCCAGAGAACCCATTAATATGTTACGTAATTGTATATATAATATATTAATCATATATTCATTTACTGCTACCATAAGCCATTAATACTTCATTGATGAAATGGGAAAAGTTATATAGTGATTTAGAAGAGTGACAGAAATCAATCAATTATTTGCATTGTAGCGATTGTCTGCTAAACCGCATTGCGAAAAATCTAACTGCCTATATAGCAATACTGCTACACTGAATATATCAGTGAACCTATTATATGTCTTTATTATTTATCTGATACCGAACCACAAATTGCAAAATCAGCATTTGAATTTACTTTGTAAACTCAATCTCTGTATCTATCCCCATCCTATTCAATACACTTCACTCTGGCACCAGTTGAATAACATATCTCGTCATCGGGCTTACTCCTATCGTATGTGATATATATATAAATATAGTTCTATCTGAGGAGTGAATATGGTATCTGCTATGAGTCTCCAATCTGAGCAATGTAACCCAGAATCACGGACACCTTCCACTATTAGACACGCAGTCAATATTACCTCAAATTAACTAGGTCTCTGATCCTCCCCTCTGCACAAGTAGTACAAAAACTATAGATTACCTAAAGTTACTGAAGTCAAATTGCACAAATAGTACACCAGACTGACTTGTAGCTTGCGAGATCCATATATATCTGTGTTTATATTTTTTATATTATCTACAACTCTCCATTCATACGGTCAAACCTTTAACGATAATTTGGCGATTGTATTCACATCACCAGTAATATCTCATTTAATTATCCTTCTAGTTTTTATCCAGACAAATATTATTCAGAACAAAACTAAACGAATTTAGCGAATACGTTATTAAAATGTAACAGATAGTTAAGAATGTAGAAAGGTCTACAATTATATATAAAGTCAGAGATTGACAGAATCAGAGATGGAATCCATGTATTAGGGTATACTCACAAAAGAAACTGGTATTAAATAACGATTGAGTAATTTGTAATCTCGAGCAAATAAGATAAAAATCTGTATTCGGTTGGTGGAACTACCAGTAAATTGATAAAAATTACTCGGGTGCTATATTTATATATATCAGTATAATAACTTATAATATAATATATAATTAGTTATTAATTATATATTATATTATAAATTTAGTTATTTAAATATTATGATATAGTTATTATATAATATATATATTATTGTGTGTGTGTGTGTGTGTGTGTGTTGTGTGTGTGTGGTGTGTGAAAATTGTGTGTGTGTGTGTGGTGTGTGGTGTGGTGTGTGTGTGTGTGTGTTAGTGTACGTGTGTATCCAAGTCTGATACATATTTTTATAGCATATGTATATAGCCTATATCTTATGTTCAAGACGTAATTATTACATAATGGAGAGAAAATAGGTAAAAAAGGGAAAAATTAAATCATGAAAAGTTTGTGCATTCCGACACGAAAGTTATAACGATTTGGCACAAATTTGCACTAAAAATTTTACTTAACTTTTCTTCTAATCTCGTTTCGGCAATTTTCGAAGAATATATAATATATATATATAATAACACCATCAACCTAACTCAGTACCTCCTACTTAACACCCCAACCCCACCCACTACCCTATACCCACCTCACACCCACCTACTCCTACTACTCCTAACACATCACACCACTCACACATCACCATACCACGACTCACCCCCTACATCTCACCACCCCCTACACATTAACTCTTATCATCTACATACATACCTAATATACCACTACTACCACCACCACCACCTACATAACCACACTACCACCCCACCCCTCATTCATAAACATATCACTTATAGTTAACCCCCACACACAGTATCATCATACCCTCCACCACACATTCTACCTCATAACACCACCACCACTACATCACAAGACCACCGCCCCATACACAACACCACACCCTCACTACCACAACCAACGTACACTACTACACCCCCATCTAAATATCTCACAAACAGCACCACAAACTAAATACAAAGATCCAACTCACTATACCCACTAAAAACTGAATATCCCCAAAACAATACTACACATAACCCCATTATAACCCTAATATACCCTAATATCATCAACAATATAACACAAAACCCATGATGATACAATTAAAACACACACAAATCAGAATAAAAATCACCCACACTACAACAACAAACAGAAACTAAATAAACAGACATTAAAACACTATAACAAAAAAACATATACATCATTTCATCAAAATAACCATAATAAATCACTCACATAACCTCACTATATAAGAATATCAATAACTAGCAACCAAATAAAACACAAAAATAAGATAACATCAACACATAAGATATCAACATATATATAATACTATACCACATAAAACATCACATACAATCACTAAATACAAATATAACACAATAACAAAACAATATACAACCTAAAACCTAAACTTCCCAAACTAATACACCAAGAAAACAAAAATATAAAACGCACTACAATCCTACAAAATGATCATGTCCCAATTACAAACAATACAACTATATAAAAAAGTACATTAAATAATATCAATACACCCATATATAGACAATATATAATAATATAACAATTTCTAAAATTATAATAATAACAACAATTATCACTACAACATATACCATCAACATTAATTAAAACACAGCCTATTATAATCAATAATCACTTACATACAAAACAAACAAGCGCACACAAATAATATATAATATAACACCACGACACTGTCCACACACCAACCAACCCCACCAAAACCATACTTACTTATACACACAAAGAAAAATACAACACTAACATCAACTAAAAATCACCCTACAATAAAGATACAAACCTAAAAACACCTAACTACACACATACATACCCATATTATATAAAACCCAAATTCATAAAATACCCATCACTCATAGCAAACTTATACTCCCATCACACTACTCACATATAAAACTAATATATAAAACCGTCATATAAACATAACAATACCAGTATAATAACATACATAAAAAAACCCTATATAACCCAACAACTATTTACAATAAATATACAACCAAAAACAAAATAATAATATATATATATATAAGTAATACATTTGTTTCTAGCAAACTTTATATTTAATAGTGTTAAAATGCAAGTTAATAAACAATAACCTAAAAACCCAACACGCCAATAAACCAAGGACACAGAACCATCACAAGTACATGGAGTATAAGAGTTTATTTACCACCCGAACGGAGGTGTATCAAATAATTCAGCGAAGAGATCTAACAATAATATACAACACACCAATGATAATCTACCCAAACGATATACATTCGCACAACCTCAACTCTCAATTACATAACCACAACAACACCATAACGAGAGGAACACAAGGGATCACAACATCACAACCAATAATGTTTACAACAAGAAGCCAACAAGAACAAAAAAATACAATAATATAAAGATTGGAAATGTCGTGAGCTCGATAAAATAAACAAAAATTTCAAACACAAGAAAATCTAATAATAAAAAACGCACACGCATAACCAAACTGAAAACGCACACACAAGCAACAAACCCTTAACGCAGAGATGTGGGGTAAACTCAAACGATATTTCCAACTCGACCATCCTTTTATGGCCGGTGCACGCTCGCCACGCAATTATTGCCAACTATTCACTACCAACTCAGGCAGGTTAGGGACCGGCTTTCTTACCTCTATTAACATTACGCTCACTCCCGAATCACTCCACTCGATTTGTTGATATCCACGCCACGACCCCACAAAAGAGTACTTATAATTAAATGCTCAAACCCACATTACCCATTTACCTTAAGATCTAGTGTGGTAGGAGTGACACCGCATCAAGATACATGGATCATAATCCTCACAAGATGGAACCGATTCGATAAGTGCAGCGGATAAGATTGGAACTAATTCGAGTTATAGCAATACTGTTAGACTGCGGCAGATATCTTCAGGTCACACTAATGAATCACTTGGACACGTATGTATGATGACTGTAGAATAGAGCAGAGGAACGACAATTAAAGCGCTAGTATAGATTGTATTATCGCAGATGTAGTCTGATTCGTGTGCATACCACAGCGAAGAGAGAGTCATAATTTCATTGATTCGACGCTGCGAGTATGCGTTGCGAGAGGTGAGTAGCGTATAGAGCATACTTGCAGTTTTCAGAAGTGAGCGTCTTCAGCTATTTCCGACGAAGTTATGATGCTTGATCGCAGGATCAGACATCAGTACGAAGCGATACAAACTAGGTATAGTGAGCAATCATTTTCGTTATAGCTTCAATACAGTATGAGGTCAAGCACTGAATGGTGAAGCACATTGCACGTCTTCTCGATACGACTAACACAACGACTTCGATTGCTGTAGATCTGCTAAGCAAAGCATCATCAATTCCAGTGTACTGCGAGGTTTACGGCGGATGCACCGCATCACACCTCAGTTGTCGGATTTAATCGTGACAAGCATAACGCGTCTCGGACACGAGGTGCTGTCGACGTTACGTATGAATCGCGTCAGAGAGATGAAATACAAGTAGTACACGATAAGAGATCAGTACATAATCGAGCTATTGATGCCAGTTGTTAATTAGTATCTTTACGATTTACACCCTATGAAATCATTATCCACACATACATGCAAGAAGGGAGAAGAACGTCAGTTCGTTTACTTTTTATATACAGTATTTTACAAAATGTTGTGTTACCAGGATTGGAGGCATTTGACAGACTTCCTTCAGAAAATCCTCTATCGATCGGCGTTTTCATGCGCTATACGCTGAATTGAGACGGCGTGTCATGAGTATTATTATGATTAGCATGATACGCTACTGCGGAAGATACTCTAGCTATGATTAGAAGTATTGGACATCGCTGTTCTAGCGTAGCTTGCAGATCCGATCACTTACCGTTACTCGCTATCTTATCAGTTGGCTTGGAAGCAGCAAGTCTATATGTTAGATACTATACTTATTATCTGAAGCAGCACTCTTTCTAACAAGACGCAGATGTGTGCAAATGCTCGAGGTCTACAGTCTGATGCTCAGTTTGAATACTGATCCTAACTCACGATATAGGAAACATTGAAGATCTGATTGTATAGATACTCGTACTATTATTAGTCGACAGATGCATGTTGATTCACGCACTAATTGTCATATAGTCAGTAAGCGGTCTACCTGACGCGTGTTACTGTATAGATTGCTCTTCGTATGAGATAAGACATCTACGTTGCCTAAGCTAGCGACCACGAGCACGGTGCCTCTATATGACTTCATGACTAGAAGTATACTAATACAGCAGTATGACTATGGGTATCTCTTGTCATCACATCTAGCGACATACGCGACAGCGAGATACCATCATAGGGATAATGTTGACTAAGAAGCAGCGTACACACGTATGTTGAGATAACGTCTGACGGACCGTAGACTAGGAAAATTAGTCCAGTGGTGGTATAAGCATCTGAGTAGCGGCATATAGAGAGGCGCACAGATTGCGTGCGTATTGCGGCACTAGTCATCGTACGTTATAAGAGCTAAATTGAGTCTCCACTAATACAAATGCTGGATTATTAATTCTCTCACCGCACGGTAGCACATACATCATTATGGATTGCGCGAAGCATAATCAGAAGAGATCAATAGCTGCTTAGTGCTCTAGTGGAGTCAATAGAGCAACAGAGCGTTGTGTGGTCGCAGAGTGCGACGTTTCTTAGGGTAGGTGAGTTAGTAGAGAATACTGGAGATATTAGAGGTGTAGATAGTCAAACAGATGCGGTGATTGTCACTGTTATTAAACCGTCCAAGTAGCACGGACGTGATGTGCTTATCTGACGTTGATAAGTGCCACGTACAAACTGTTATCTCCAAGAACGATATAGAAGGACGACTGTCAGCTCAGGCTAGAGAACTCGTAGTATGTAGCGGTTTTAGATCTACCTGGATTTAGCAGATAATGTCAGGATTGAGGTTCAATTCTTACGTCGTGTCCTTAAAGTTATATCTTATTATTATAGCTACTATAGCTTTTGATGAGATCAACAGGGACGGTCTGCAGGAAATGCAAGGTAACGCTGTCCTGTCAAATCTCTCGAAGAAGTAAGGCCCGATATCCTACTATTGAGTATACCACACCAAACGTTGACGGAGTATGAGACCTGGTGATGGCCTAGTAGGATGTTATTATGGGTTTGTTTCCGCCCAACCTGGAAGTTCCACACTGTTATAACATACCGTTATTGGTAAAAAGCGAGGATTCATCGTCCATGAGATATTTTTTCCCAATTGCATTGCGCGAACCATCCTCCGTGGTTGTGTCGGTATACTCTGACTACTGTCCAGATGGAAAAAGGTTTTTTTTATTAGAGACACGTCATCGATCGTCCGTAAAACACCTTTAAAAACCCAATCGTTGACCGTCCAATGGATGTGCTCTCCGGCGCAAATGCAAGTCGCGCCCTTCATGCCGTGGTGTACGGTGGACCCTATGCAGGTCCTCTGGGGCCGCTAATGATGTTCCGCAAGGGGCTTCGACGCCACTGTAATTGTCACTTACCTGGTGACATGTACCTCCCTAGCCGTATCTTCTACAGGGATGCCGTGCCGTTGGTTGTGGCAGCTCTTCGTAATGCACGCAGACGTTTAAATCTGTCTTCCACAGGTGTCTGTGGCACTGGGCTACCTTTGTCTCATGCAGGCGTCATGTGTCAGGTGTCAGGGTTTCTGGTAACCGTTTGGACCAACCGTGTTGCACTTCGTGTGTGCTCAACACCAAACCGTCGACCAAGTGCCTCGGTTACAACATGCTCGCGTTAGATGTGCTATCGCACCGCTCTGATCGCTTGACAGTTGACGGTGCACTATTTCCACTATGTATTGAGTCGCTCGCTACTTGAAACCCTGCTCACCACAACCCCTATCACCCCGACATTATATAACCCCGCGTTCCCAGGTCCTAGTTAGGTGGTTTTATGTTTTCCTAAATTTACTCGTGGTGACCGACACAAATACTGCAGCCATTCTCTGCGGGGTGTAACATAGTTACACACCTGATGCTGTCGTCTGGTTGGGCTTAGTGGGGTTTCTATGGTAGGGAAGCCTAGCCCATTTCCTGCGAGTGTATCTACCCTAGTGGTCACGCTTTATTTTTAGCAGTATTATCAATATTATATATATATATATTATATATAATATATAATATATATATATAATAAATATATGTATAAGGAATTTTATATATATATAACTTAGTATATTAAAATATTATAATATATAATAAGTAAAAGGAGTTATATCTACGAGCGTGTATAATATATGGTGTTATCAGATATGGTATAATTATATATATTATATTATAATATAATATTAATATATATATATATATAATTAAATAATATACTATATATATAGTATAAGTTATAATCATATATTATTAGTATTATAGTATACTATAATATATATATATAATATCTAATATATATATAATCTATAATATATATTGGTCAGAGTGTCCATTAAGCTGGACATCCATGTAAATTCGAGAACGGCAGCCCACTACAGGACAAACAAATTATATATTTGGAAGCAGCCGAAAATTCTAGGTGGCACTGTATGGGTTTTAATTTTGTTTTTTTTTTTTTGTTTTTGCATTATATATGTTCTGAAACAATTTAAAAAAATTTTGACGATTTTTTTTTTGACTTATTATCCATCTTGTTCCCCCCCGTCGTCACCGGGAGGCCCGAGGACCCCGACCCTGGCCATCTTTGCGGTTTCCTCTATGGTATTCCTTTAGTTAAAAAAAGATTTTTACTTCCTTTATAACTTTGGTATTATTTTATAACAAAAAGAATAATGGCGTAAACTGCAAAGATGGCAGGAGTCGGGGACCTACATCCCTCGCCCGCCCACTTGGGACGACGGGGGGTGACTTCATCCCCCTCTCTGTCCCCAATCGGCTCGAGCCCCCTCGTCCCCTTAGAGGGGAAAAGTTTGTTTTTTTAAAGTATTTCCTACGTCGAAATAAACAAAAAAATTAAAAAAACCCCTCTATACTCTAAGCAACTTCTTAATAACTTTTTTGTACATCTATATGAGAACTTTCAAACGGACACATAAATTAATAGCTTTATAGCCGTCATTGCGACGTGTTGTGTGTTGAAATTTACCCAATTCATGGTTTTTGCAGCTATTGTTATATGTCGTTATTGTTTTTAGAGGAGTGCTGCAAATCAAATATAGTAAAATGTGTGCTAAAGAAAACAACTTAATGGGGAATCTCGAAGTACAACTGTTTCTTTACATTCATGGGGTAAATCACAGAGATAAATAGCACAACAGTTGAACTTATCCCAAAGTACAGTAAATTTATGGATCTCTAAAGCAAAGAGCAATATCATATCTGTCCCAAAAAACGAAGTTGCGCACAAACAAACTTGTGAGACGCTTAGTTTTCAATAACCCAACAATAGCAGCGAAAGAAGTGAAATATAATACGATTAATTTGTTATCTGATGTGTCTGAACGACCAATTTAGGAACTGCTTCAAAAGGAACTTTGATTACCATCCCGCCATGCATCTAAGAAATCAATCATTAACCAAAAGATGAATAAAGAACGTCTCTCATTTTGCAGATAAAATAAACATTGGACTGTTGAAGACTGAAAGAGTGTCTTATTTAGCGATGAATCAAAATTTTTGACCTTCAAAAGTTACCCCAAATGGGTTCAGAGCCCTATTGGCACAAATAGAGTGGACAATAAATACACGATTAAGAAAATGCGAATCATGGAGAGAGATCATAAAGATTCAAAGATAGTGAAAATTCGTACGAATAAAATCAGACACTTAAAGTATTATAGGCACCACAATGATCTAAGTAATAGAAAATAAATGTGTATGACGAGAAATGTAGACGATATATAAGGGAGCAGAGAAGAAAAAGAGGTTATAGAGGATGGTGATGGAATAACCGGAAAGAAGGGATTTTTTAAGATGAACCACTAAATAAAAATAAAGATAATAAAATGATTGTAGTATTATACTCTTTATATTATCTCGATGATACCCCTAATTAATTACAATAGGATAATAAGAAACACATCAAATCTTAACTTCACGGATTAAGTAATGATATCAAATTTAGACACATCTATAATTTGCAAATCATTTTACGTCTTCTTTCATTTATTAAAATCCAAATTTTTAGAATTGAGTATATAAATTTTCACATCATATTATGTATCTATTTCCAACTGATAATAACGATCATTAATGTCTACCAGACTTACTTATAATGAGAAACCAAGGTTCTTTTTTTAGATTGATGATATTTTTCTTAGTAGCACTCATGTAATATCCTTTGTAAATAAACAGTATTTACTTATTATATTCATATAATTTATTTAGAGAGAGAGAGAATTTTGAAAATTGAAGATAAAGAGCAACCCTAAAGAAAATAGACTCCAAACATTTTTGAACTATAAGGCAATAAATAAATCATTATAATTTACGTTAGGTTTCTGAAAAGCTAAATAATACTTCTTCAGATTCAATTTCCGCTGTAAACTCCAAAAATCTGGAGGTTACCCTCAAAATTTAAAAAAATAAGACAAAGTAACGAGTCATCAAATGAGCAATTTCAAAACTGAACGTGTATGCGCAACTTTTAGCAGGTGGTTAAAAGTGTGAGTAGGTGTCTGCTCAGATTCGTTGATTCAAGACTGACTTACGTCAATTGAACTAGCACGGAAAAACACACCACCGGCCAAGAACTGTAAGTTATATCTTTATACTACTGAGCATAATGTAGTACTCAGAATACCCCTGATAGGGTAGTTCGAAGTGCATGAATATGATTATCAAGGTGGTTTTAATTAACCTTCTTTAAAAAAAGTGATGGGCCTTCGCCTCCTGTGGATAACTAATGATGATTTACTAACCAATGTGAAAAAAGGATTCATGGCAAAACTTGAGCCTAACCGCGGGCGCGTATGCCGTTGCAATTATCTTTTAATCTCTGAATTCTTCAAGTGAGTAAATTTTCTTCTTTTCAGTTTAGTGACTTCATCAACTTAAATTGAGTAACTTCTCGCACGCCAGCACAAAAACAACAATAGTATCCTATATATTTCTAAAGAACCACGAAATATCAACTCTCAACGTACAATAATTGATTCCCTGACAGAAGGGAAGTCTTATGGTCACCCCAACCTGCCATTGGGAGATCCGTTGATTCTTATTTAATGACTCTGTGCGGAACAATTCATATATATTTAGGCAAGGATTTTGCTTCCTGTATTTGACACCCCAATATGAAAGTGTAAGACATAGTAGTTAGCCCCAGGAACATGGATTGACTTCACCGGATAGGCACGACAAATGAGTCTCAGAGTAAAATATTAATCACATGACATTATCCACGCCTGTCCTCAAGATAATGCAATAAATTACATGATGCTCCTCCTTTCTGCAGATAATTTATTTTATGTGCTTCGTGTGCCTAATAAAATACCTTTCCCATGATATTGAAGATCATCGAGTTACTTGTTCTCATTACAGCGTTCCCAATCCTTCTAAGTTATCACCCAATTAGGATGCCACGGCAGTTTATAAATAAAACTAAATAGAGTTGCGCAATAAGCCAAGTAGAACCGGTACGATCATAACAAAGTAATGAAGACTGTAGTCCACAAATTTTAGCGTTCGGATGAATCACCAGGATTCATAAAGAGCTGAACTTAGGTCACGATAACCATAGGTAAAGCTTTCGGGAAATAGAATAAAGACGATGGCTCATTAGTGTACCGAGCTTATTCAAGCCGTGAGACAATTACAGCATTAGAATATAGTATCCAATTGGAGAGGAATGAAAAATATCATTGGACGGCGAGAAACGAAAGTCGACAGAATGAAAGAAAGAGCTTCAGTGTTACAGAAAGAGCGCGCATCCACCAGAAATGAAACGGCGAAAACTTTGTAAAACATTGCGAGAAAACTCAATGATGACTTTTAGAATTTTTGTTGATGTGATTTATTTATAGGAGATTAATAATAAAAAGAAAGAGGATAAAAAGAATAATCTGGAATCTTCAAGAGTAGAATTAGGCAAAGGAATAGAACTAAACATGCAAAAGTGACCCAAAAAGGGTATGAGTACGACACGCCCTAGTAATATGTTTGTTAGGAGTAATAAGGAAAGAAAGAAAGTCAAAAAGAGGGATAGACCTAAAAAAAACGTCAGGATGGTGGACAGATAGCAAAAAGATTAAGTGAGTACACTGGGAGAGACTAAGATGAGATGAGATATGTAAGAGTAATGTAGATAATAAGGATAAAGATAGATAGATATGAGAAATAGAACATTTGGTAAAGCTTATAATGACGATGGTAAAAGAAACTATTAGAATTATGAAAATGAATAATAAGTAGATACAGACACGACTATGCACTTTAGACTAAAATAAAGATAGAATAGAAAAATCAGGATATAGAGAATAGGCATGATAAGATGTGAGATAATAGTAGTTAGATAGAGGGTATAATAGAAATATGAGGAGATAGATAGCAATAGCAGCTATGGATATAATACGCGGTATGATAAGATGGACATAGAGTGATTGAGAAGAGTAGAAGAGTGTAGAGAGTGAGGGAAAAAGGAGGCATAGAAGCACCGAAAAGAGAGACGATATGAGGTACAAAATGCAAGACACAGAGTATCGAGACGAGAGCGAGAGAAGCGATAAGGTTGGGAGACGAGTGGGATTAAGGCACGATTAGACAGACGGGGTGCGGGGAAGGGTGCAGCAAACAAGAACTGTGGAGGGCAGAACATCCGCGCTTATCACCGTGCAAAGCGATTCAGGGGTCACAGTAAAGTAGCACTGTTGTAAAAGAGAAGGAAGGAAAAGCGACGAGATGGTTGAGGAGGACGAACTGCGATTATGCACGCGTGGTAGGCACGGGGAAGAAAAAAACGAAAGCAGTACAAAGGGCAAACGACGGAAACGGAAACAAGACACCGAGAAAACACTAGTGAGTTACAGACAAGGAGCAGGAAGCGGATCTATCAAACACTGCGAAGAGAGAAGGTAGTTATCTGTGAAAGTGAGACGACGACAAGAGGTAAAATAAGGAAAATAAAAACTCCAGAAAGAGAGAGAGTAAGGCCGAAGAGAGGTGTGTAAAGAATGAAACGGAAGTGCAGATAGAATGGAAAGAGAAAGAAAGGAGAGAGCACAGAGAGAGAGAAGAGAGACAGAGAGAAATAGAAGAAGGAGAGAAAGAGACGTAGAGCACAGAAGGAACAAGAAAGGATGGGAGAGAGAAAGAAAGAGAGGCGAGAAAGAAGGAGAGAGAGAAAAGAGATGAGAGAGAGAAAAGGTAGAAAGATAAGGAGGAGAAAAGAGAGATAATAGGAGAAAGAGGAAGAATTAACGGAGGTCGACGGACAGCTTGCATAAGAGAGATGCAAGTATAAAGGTGTAGAAGCATGAGGAGAAGAGTTGGATAGTGTGGAGACAAAATAGATACCAGGAGTGGAGAAAGATGGTATATAAAGGAAAAAATAATGACTAAATAAAGTATAATAAAAATACTAATAAACTAATAGATGATGTAAATAATAAGTAATGAAGTACATAAATAAGTCCCATAACTAAAAAGATAAAATAAATGAAACTTACATAATTAAAACTAAGCTAGTACAATATCACTCACAATAATGGAATAAAATTTATAGTAAGTCGAATACCACTGATAATAATAATAATAAATAATTAGATAAGTATAGATAATATGAAAACAATTAGATTACAAAAAACAAAATGTTGTAAGTAAATAAAACAACTCTTTGTGCGAAAAAAATTTAATTAATAAGTTAACAATTAATTGTAACTTCAAAATAAATTAATCAACGGCATTAGTATCTTTAAAATCCTTTTTAAATGTTTTTTATTGTATAGTTCAGTGTTTACATCATCTATATTAATGCTTTTAAATTTTTAATTCAAAATATTTATTTTAAGCAATCCAAAAAATAATTTAGTATTAAACAGATATTTACACTTTCATTCCTCATTTTATCAATTCTTCTTAGACTAAAAAAAAACTAATTTTTTCCATTTTAACAAATTGTACCCTAGATCTTGTAAATTAACTAAACTAACTCTAACTAATTTACTTAACTAACTAATTAACTATTGACTAACTATTGTAATTAACTTTTAATTTTATAAAGCAGTCAACTTATTGAAGAGATCAATTCTCTCTTGAAAACTTTCGCTAAAAGGTTTTTTATTTGTAACTATTTTTTTCTAAAATTATTTTAATTTAGGTCTATTTTATTTCTGTTTTTAATTTATTTATTTTTTATAATTTTTTTTTCAGGGGCTTCTGGTGGAATTTGTGAAAAGTACAAAACCTACACAGAAAATTTAGCTGGATTCCGTCATACGGAGCAACGGTCTCTCAATACAGGCATTATTACTTTTCTTAATTATAATAATAGAGTTCCCCCTAAGGTCTCACAACTTACTTTAGCTCACGAAATTGGCCATAATTTTGGCTCACCTGTAAGTAAATGCGATTAATTTTAAATTAAACACATTTAGAATTAAGCTCTTACTAGTGAGTGTTTATTATCCAGTTTCTGATAATGTGAGTGATTCATAGCTTCACTAAAAATTGTGATTTTTTGTTTAGTTTCATTTTAACATTGTATTGTATGGAGATATTACATAGATTTTTTTTTTTAACTCTAATAGGATTTAAAATCAAACTTGAAATTTATTCCTTATGAAATTAGAACATTTTTTTGTCCTTTTTACCCCCCGTTATGCATGTTGTGTTAGTTTGATTGTGGTATTTGTGATATTTAAGTAGTTTTAGAAGTCTATGAAACGAACACTTCACGAATGCAATTTGTTCCAAGTAAACCAAATACTATATTTTTTACTTCAAGTACAATTGTTTTATTTTAATATTCAAAATTCCTCTTTTCCTTCAATGTCTTTTACTCCTTTACTGATAGAATGGGATGACCACTGGTGAAGGAAGCATCCTTTAAATATTAACTACATGTTGGGTTTTTCTAAATAATATTTGAGTGTGTCCAGGGTATTGGGAGGTGTAAGTGACGAGAAGTACTTTCCGTAAAAAAATCAGATGCAAAGTTAATGATGTTTGGTAAATTACAGGGTTACTAAAAATGGAACTGTTAACAAACATAGCAAAATTTTGACTCCAAGCTGTTTTATGCTTGATATATCCCTCTGTGTACTTACCTACCAACACATTTAGCAGATATCCTGAATTCACTCAATATCTCTTCGACTCTTAGCTATTTGAGGCTTGATGTATCCATCTCTCTACTTAACTAATCAACTGAATGTACTTGTATCTGTTTGGCTCCAAATTATTTAATATTTAAAGTATCCCTCTCTGCTTATCAACCAACGCACTTAGTAAGTCAACTGAATCCTCACTTATATCTTTTATGATTTTACGCTATTTGATAAATTCCACTGTTTGCTTATCTACCAACGCACTTGACAGTTCAACTGAATCTACTTATATCTCTTTGATTCCAAGCTGTTTGATGCTTGATGTATCTGTCTTTCTACTTATTTATAAACGCACTTAGCAAGTCAACTGAATTTACTTATATCTCTCTGACTCTAACTCTAAGCTGTTTGATGCATCCCTTTCTTTATTTATCTACCAAAGCATTTAGCAAGTCAACTGAATCTTAGCTTACTTATATCATTTCGACTCCAAGCCGTTTGATACTTGAGTGTGTCTCTCTTTTTCTCTCTATTTATTTGCAAACGCACTTAGCAAGTCAACCGAATCTTTACTTATATTTTTGGACTCTCCAAGTTGTTTGATGTTTGGTATATTTTTCTGCTTATTTTCCTACCAACACATCTAGCAGGTCAACTAAATTCTCTCTATTTCTCTTTGACTTCCAAGATTTTTTTGTGCTTTCTTCCCCCCCCCCTCTCTCTCTCTACTTATCTACCAACGTACTTTGGAAGTCAAATGAATCTACTTATATCTTTGATTTCATCCCTTATATTAAAATCAGCCTCCTGACTGATACTTTGACTTCTAGCTTTTTATTAGTATCCCCTACTCTTTTTTTATAATTAAATACCTTACTAAAGACCAATTATTCCCTTCAATTATTATTTCATACCCAGATATATTACACTACATTTCTAATAAAATTTTTCTCGACAATAGCTTTGAGTTTGTATATATATATATTATAATAATATTATATATATAATATATATATATATATATATATATATATATATATATATATATATATATATATATATATATATATATATAATATATATATATATATATATAAGTTACGATTTCCTGTAGTCCCCCCCCCCATGTTACCCTCTGAAGGGGATAAAGCACGTACGGAGTTCTTATATAATAATAATTATATATATATATATATATATATATATATATCGTATATATATAATATTATAATATAAATATATATATATAATATATTGCCCCGTGGCGCTTCCCTTATTTGAGGGAGGCCATGTTTCATTTCATTAAACCCGGCAACCAACCTCACCGCAAGCGCCGAGCAGCACAGTATCTCTCCAAAGGAAGAAAGAGTCCAGCAACAGATTTGATAGAGTTATTCTGTAGGGAGCTTAGGCGGAAACCTCTAGCCAGGAGGTCGTTCGGCAGTTTCAGCTTCTATTATTAAGCATCATAACGACAGAGTGCGAAACTACTAGAGTCCTGAGAGTTCGAAACCTATGTTTGATAGTCCAGAGATCCTGCGGTGATGCTCGGATCTAATCTAAAGACGCTGAGATTTATATCTTCATGAGAGTGTGTTCTGAGTTCACAACAGATATTTTTGCATTCCAGAGATCCGGGTGATTGCCCCGGATCTTAATATAGAGTGAGAAAATTCAACATAATTTTAGTTTCCAGGTCAAGGCAAAACCGATTTTTTAGGTCAATGGAATTATCTCTCTTGTTATCAACAAGCATCGATTTGAATCCCGGTACCAATATCACCCAGTAAAGTAAGATCTAAATTTGCTTTGCAGAGAACCGATGTTAAGTGGGGGGGGGGGCGAGTGGGAATGCAGATTCTACAAGCAGCCCCGCCTTAGCTAGAGGGCAGCGGGAAAAAGGGACGGTTACATCTATTAAACGATAGTATTGTGTGTTCTATGTAGCGTCAGCTCTACGGCATACTGATGAGCGCACTCTACTACCAGACCGCCGCATCGGCGTAGCGGTTCAGAGAAGTCCCTTGTGTACTGACTAGAAAACTTGAAGTATCCCTATCCTATCTAGGATGATCACTTAATGGCGAATGAGAAATTTTTGTTTCTTCATGCCAAGGTGTTATTGGAAGGAGGTGAGGTTTTACTAGCACAAACTCTGTGATATCTTAGGATAAAAGCAAGGTTTGAAGTAAAATGTTTTGTACTTTTGTCAAGTTTAAATTCTACATTAGTTAGCATGAGCCGTATAAGAGGAAACCAGACTTTTGTATGATCCATTCAGTTGATATTGTAATTCTTGAGAATTAGTTTGAAAATGTTTTTGACATATGTAAGTTTATTTCGTTACAAATGCCAAAAGTAAATGCGGAAACATATAAGACCAAGTCTTGCGTCAATTGAATGATTGCTTAAAAAACCCCAACATGATGAGTTCTAAGATGCAATCAGAGACCATATAGGAAAATATTTTAGGATAATCACGACGCACGGAAAAGTAAGAAAGCTAAAAAGTCATCTATGCTTTAAGAAAAAAAAAAAGTTTAAACGACGAAAATACTAATGCCAATACATTCTTCTTCATTAGATCAATATGTTGTTACTAATAAGACGCCATTCTGCAAGAAGCAAAGTGCACAAAACGCGTTAAACAAAGAAAGAGTAAGGCAACAGGTAATTCTTAGGTATAAATTGCACATAGTAATGTACTTTACACCAGAATTGAACCGACTAATACTGGGACCATAACCACGTGCAGTGTAAGTGTGTGAACGCGGAACCTCTTTAACGAACACCACTCAAACACAATTATACCTAAATTGCAAGTGCCGATAAATGAATAGCGTTAATGTTGATGTGTGTTTGAAAATAATTGAATGTTGAGAGCGATAAGTATGTACCATCGGGCCGAAATGAAAATCTGAAAAAGGTTTTCAATTCTCTAAGAAAACATAGGTTAAATCTGCAGGATAGACGAATATACTGGCCTGAAACTGATCAGGAGAAAATGAACGTTAGAATGTGATGACGGATTATGGAAGTTGTCATAGCAAAGCTTTTCTGAGAGTATAAGTTCCGACAGCGACTAAGAGGAGTAGCGAGTGACTTAGTCAATTTCTAATAAGGGTAAGTATTGATAAGTGAGAACCTATAAAAACCATGGCGCGCGAATTTAGTTATATTGAGACTACGTGTTTGTAGGAAAGAATTATATGCTCTGTCATTTATTATGACTTCGAAAGTAAGGTGGAGTTTTAGGCTTAGTTCGACTGATTGTGAAAGAACAAAGTGCCATTATAGAAGTGTTAGAGGATGTGCGGAATCAAATTTTTTTACATTGAAGCAAATTAGAGAGAAGAAGAATAAATTTTATTTTTTATGAACTTGCAATAGGCATATGACAGGATTATTAAAGAAGCTTTGTGTAGGACTTCTGAATGGAATCAAAAGTATGTATGTTGAAAGTAAAGAGTGTAAGAATAAATGGAGTGGAGAGTAAATGATTTAATATTGAAATTGGAGTGAAGTAGTTATTTAATTTGAATATGGAGGAGTAATGAAAGAATTAAAGGTTGTGGTGGCAGGGAGGGGGTTAGACTGATGGAGAATGGAACCTGCCCTTTTATTATACTCAGATTTGTATTAGTGTAGTGAATCAGAAAGACATTTGAGAAGATTGGTAGAGGGGGTTTATCAGGGTATGTATAAAAGAGAAGTTGAAAGATAACGTTGCAAAAAGAGTAAAGTGATTGTGGTGGGTGAAGAGAGTCCACAGTTTGAAATCATGTTGGATGGTAGGCTGTATGTGATGAAAAGGAAATGGATAATGCAGAGTGCAGTAGGAAAGTTGTGACTGGTAGGAAACTGGCTGATGCAATTATATCTTGTGTGAAAGCAAGGGGACTAAGTCGAGTGCGTTAGGGTTATGCATGAGGGTATGCTGTTACCGATGTTAATATATAGTAGCGAAACTATTGTGTGGAATAAGAGGTATAGATGTAAGGTGCAGTCTTTTCAGTTGGATAATCTTAGGGGCGTGTTAGGTGTGAGAAGAATTAAAAAAATGAGGAATGAGAGTGTTATGGACTGTAGGTGCCAAGAAAGGTGTGAATGAGAAATAAATTTAGTGTATTAAGATGGTTTGTTCATATATAAAGGATGAATGATTATTGGTTGGTTAAGTGGGTGTGTACAGTTGAGTATGTTGGTTATCAGCCGTCTGTGAGACCAAAGAAAAAGTAGTTTGAGTCATTTAGCGAGTGTCTGAAAGAAAGGAATGCGAATTTTGCTACAAGCGAGAGGATTTGTCATAATAGGAGTAAATGCTTGTCTTGATTTTTGTGCTTGTTAGCGGATGTGTATGCTGATATAGGACTCGGTCTACGGCGTTTGAACCCTGGCTGGTTGACGACAAGCATACCACCAGTGGATGTTTTGTCACAGTGTTGTGAGGCTTCAGGTGGATTTTGACCGTGACGGCCTCACACTTTAAGGGTATGAGAAGGAGTTGCTCAAGGCTTTCCTCTTCGACTCGGCGTCAAGATGTCTTCCTATTTCTTTTTGTTTCGGTGCACTGTTTGCCCATAGTTCTGCCAAATCAAGGGTTAGACCGACCTGATCGATTATGAGCTCATTCACACTTATTTTCAAATCCATCCTGCATGCGATCACCAGTGGAGTCCAAGTGGACCCTATCATATATCGACTTTGATAGGCTAGCCAATCGCTATCCGCGTCGTTTTCGCATGTTCATCATCTTTAAATCTAGGTTAGGAGTTTGTATTTCTGATAGTAATATAAATAAGCTTGTGCCGTGTTAGTTTGTTAGCGTGAGTAAAATATTTTAAAGGAGGAAGTTTTCAACTTTACTATTTATAATTATATATATAATTCTTCCAAATTTTGTTTGTATATTGTTTCGTATTTTATATTTATTATTTAAAACCACTTTACATATTAGGTAGTAGTGCCTATGCTGTGTTATATGCTTTCTAGAAGATATGTGTTTTTAGTTTTCTTTTCGTATAATGAACGACAATGTTTAATTAAAGCTTGAAAGTTTACCAATGTTTTTATTTTATGTACCGTATCAATTTATACAAGGAAAAAAAACTTTGTTTAAGTACTTACTGTTTCCTTTTACTGTACTAGATGAAAGAAATGTTTTAAAAAATGTCTACTTTTTTTATTATTATTTTTTTTTGCTGTTGTTTTTACAGCATGATTATCCAGAGCGTTGTAAGCCTGGTGGCCTTCAAGGTAATTACATAATGTTCTCATCAGCGACGAGTGGAGATAGACCAAATAACTCGAAGTTCTCTCCGTGTTCAGTTAGGAATATAACGAAAGTCCTTGATGCCATTATAGAAAATAGGAGAAAAAATTGCTTTAAAGGTTGGTAATAATAATTAGCTTTGTAATATTAAAATATTATAATGGGTTTTATAAAACTTACATATACGACAAATTTGTGGGTGTTTGTGGTCAGGACTGCTGAGCCGGTAAATTTTTTTTGCCGGTTTCGGGCTCCGGTTTCGGCTCCGGCTCAATACCAATCCCTTTATTTTATAATAAGGTTAAATTTTTTACTCTTGACTCCTGGTTCCGACCTTACATTCCCGGTTTCCGGTATGTAGATTAATATGGCTTCTCTAATATACCTTTCGAATTTTAGATTTTTTTATTATTATTTAATTTATTTAATCGATTATTTTATAATTATCATTTTATTTATCACTTATTGACCACAAATCGATTTAATAACAAGCTCTTATATCTTTATATTTTCATGATAACCCATTCTTAATAAAATTAAAATTGTTCGTTATAATAAATATAAGTTGTGGGAGGATGGAAAGAGTTCTTTTTATTTTAATATTTCAATTAATTTATCCTTAACTGATTCTTGGAAGGATCGCAATTCACTTACTAAGCTTTTAAAAGAGGTTGGGTGCTGGTGGTCTGAGGAGACTTCAAAATTTCTTCACCCAACCTCTTTTTCTTTATAGGGGAGGAGGTGTCATTGGCCCTTGTATGGAGTATGCTTCATACATATAGGGTTATTCCATTCAGACACTTTCTGGAATAGGTAGTGTCTATGGCTTTTCTGTCTTATTTATTCATCCGATCTCACTGGCTCCCATTAACGCCTCTTTATGTCCATCAAACTGTTTCGCCACTCCTAATATTATCGTTATTATTCTGAACTTTCCAGTCTCATGTCTTCTCCTTTGAGGGTGAGAACTTATTCAACTCAGGTCTTTTCACGCATTTGTAATATATATAATATATATCATATATATATCTATATAATATAGCTATATATATATAATATATAATAATATAAAGCTTATATATATATATTATAACTATAATATAATATATATATATAGTATATATATATCCCACCTTTCCCCCATAACTGGAGGTAAGTGCGTCACATTTGCACCGAGAAACAGCTAAGAGTTAGGAAAAGACAGTTAGATTGACAGTCGAAAGAAAGCCCGAGCCTTTACCGCCCCCTTGATGCACCATTTAGTAAGAGCTCTACGTTATCTCCAGTCACTAAAAACTTCCACCACAATAACGACTTTCCACCGAGAGACAGCCGACCGGACCCTCACATGCTTGCATCTTCCGTCAACTAGTAGGCTTCAGTCGCCCTTGCGCCCTAGGACGGCCACAACCATACTCCCTCACAAACAAGCCATTTACTCCCTCTAACCTTTGCACCTATTATGCACCCTTCTTCTCGACTCTCTCTTACACAACATATACTTCATTCCTCTCCTTCAGATCATTACCCATCTTCACCTGCTCCACACTACCACTTTTCTTCTTCCTCCGTCTTACATCATATGAAGCCGAACCGTACCTATACCAACACAACTACACACTATATTAATCGAACTATCCTTAGACCATACATCCAACTTAAACAATCATCCAACTTTACCCTTTCACACACGATGACCAACACTATCTTCAATCTCACTCTTTTATATCCCTATTTATTCTTCTGTTCACTCCTTTCTTGCCCACCACCACGAACCTCCCAAATAACATGCGCATATTCCAACTTTCCAATCCTCATTTATCGGTTTCATATTCTCTCATCCACACCTCACACCCACAGCTCTAGATTGTCCAACCTCTGCAATCCACTAGCCTATTAACCTTTTACGATACATACAGATATAACCTCTCTATATTCAGAACCACAATAGTTCAGCCAACCTACCACTCATCACCATCTCTATCACACGATACAAACCGATATCCAAACAGATTAACGCCTTCAATCTCTATGCATGATATCAAGACTCTGATCCTATATACAATCCACCACAAGAATTTCATCCCGCTGCACCAGCAACCACTTTCTACCAACTGTCACCAAAACTCCTTACCATTATTACTGCCACCTTCGTTGCATACTCGCTACACGTTCCCTTTTCATTCATAACATATATGCCAATATCAATAACTTACTTTCAATAACCAAACACCTCTCTTCCAGTTGCCTCTTACTAATCCAACTATATACATATCACAATATCTTCACAAGACCTGTCCCTAACTCACAACCCTTAACCTTACTCTTAATTCTACGTTTCACTCTTCAAAATCCACCCTTTTACACGCCCTGCCAAATCGCTCTCTACCAATCCTTCTCAAACTTCACATTCACAATCATCTCCAACCACACCTAACACTCAAAATCATCCGCAATGTAATAGGTTAAGGTAGCCCTCCATTGCTCCAATCAACTCCTCATAACACCTTCTCCTGCAACCCCCCCACCTTCTAATCCTCTCTATTACTTAATCACAATATCCCATAATACAAATTGAAAAAACCAAGGAGACCTTACACAGTCCCTCCTCGCATCCGCCTCAACAACAATACCAAGAACATTTGGTTTTCAGAAACATCGACCCAACTCATCTTTCAGCTCCATTTATCTCTTTGACACGCTATTCCACCCTTATCAGTGAACACCATAAACACTCTACTAATAACTCGAATTCCAAATTTCCACAGAACAAGTGTCCAACGACTCATATTCAGCCACTAACCTACTAATTCATACTTAACAATACTCAGCACGACTCACACGCATGCAATCACACTAACCTTAAATCAATCTATCACAAAATACGCCCTGTTCACTACCATGTAAATTCCGCCAATAAAACTCAAATCGTACAGTCATATTATCCCTCACTACTAACATTTTCTCTCAATACTCTTAAACTATGACATCCTTTAATTCACCCACATACTCAAACTCAACACCCTCGACTAGGCTATTCATTACTGCGGAATAACTAAGTTCGACCAATCGAGTCCGCAACATACTGTGCGCTGATGGAAATAGTAGACCTTCGTGCGACTTATTAGACCGACATATGACTCGTGATAGTACGACAATGCTTGCACTTATCCAAAATTCAGCATTCTCGAATATTCCATGAAAGATCGATAGATCCCCAAGTGCCAAAAACCAAACTTACCAGGATAGAGAATAATACTCATGGCAGGTTTGTTTCAACCCCTAGATTACTTCATTAGTTTAGTCACGCCACCCCACAACAGCTCTGCTGGGAGCTCGAGGGTGAGGAATTGAATGAAATGCGCACTATGTCCCAACAACAGTATAGGTTACTATTGAACAACTCATTAGCTCTTCCATCTACAGTATACTTGTACCCTTAATTAACAGCTTTTAACAACAACAAAAGAAAAACAACGTAAAATTCAAGGAAAAGACACCCTAAGCCTATCCACACCAGTAACTCTACTATAATTTGAAATTCTCCGATCTCTATATTATCAGATTGCGGAAGAACTCATTATCAGATCCAGATAAAAAAACATCTTACAACAATCACCTTCCTATACCCCTAATACCTAACCCCTACTCAATCACATATCAGCGACCCGGTACTATACCACTAGATAACATCACTCATTATCTACATATTATACTCCCTACAGAATATAAATTTCCCTAATAATAAGACCTAACCCAATTAAGCCTACACAAACTAACTCACTACAAATCAACCATCATCACACCTTATCATCCATAATTAACATATATAACACTACTAGTAAGTAATATAATTAATTACTTTCGTTATCTACTTCTCTTTCTATCACCACTACCTTACTTTTCCCAAGTACCTCGCGCGCAGTAAGAGAGCGCGTAAACACCCTCGACACAAGCACCAAACATCGTAGTGAGCCCAGTCATCTGACAAACATGCACTACGAAAATAGAAAAAGCCCAAGCCACTATACCGCCCCCACCTCCCGTACAAGCACAACAAGCTGATAAACCATTATTAGTGAAAGCTCGTACAGACAGAAAATCCACCCTTAAAGAGCCTTCATGAAGACGCCGCGCCACGACCCTCACTCATGTAACAATCGTCAATTGTAAAGTTCACCCTTGGCCCAAGGTGGTGCCACAACACTCCCCCCCATTACAACAACCCCGCCAATTCCTCTTCCTATCATGCACCTTTTATTCTCGCCTCTGCCAAATACTCATTTCTCTCCTCTTCAGACAGTCGTTCACCGACTCAATCCACTTTCTCTTCGGTCTCCCAGCCGTCGTCGGTTCCCAACACACTACAATCCCACTTATACATCCGCTTAAACCCCACACCCCCGACTATCATTCATTCCTTTCCACATGTCCTTTCCTCGTGACCAAACCATTTCAACATACTTTTCATTTATTCTCTTCTCTCATTTACGCCCTTGCTCACACCACACAACTCTTCTAATACGTTCATTTTCTCATTTTATTAAATCCTCTCAAACCTAACATGCCCCTAAGATTCTTCCATCCTGACACAACACATTGAACTTTGAGATCGGCTACTATTTCTTATCCCTCACGTGACCAATCCCTCGCTCTCACTAACTCCATACACACTCAACAAGGTAATGATACATACCCTTTAAATGTAAGACCTCTACCGGACACTCGAGAGACGAGTGCGCCGCTTCTACAAATTCTACGAAGCACCTCCTACGATCCAACCAGCAAGGTAACCTGTCCTGCCCATTTACAACTTTCCTTACTACACTCCTGCACCTCATCCGCTTCCCCTTCTCATCCAACATTAACCCTAAATATTTAACTTTCCAAAAAACTTTTCTTGTTCACGCTGCTCACCATCTAACAGTACTTCACACCTGAGGACTGTCCTCACTCCACAACCATACCCCTTCACTCTTATCTACGTTTACTTTTCAAACCCTCCTTTTACATACCCCTGCCAAAGTCTCGCGAGGGATGCTTGCAAAGAAACGAGAGATTCCCCACACAAACCAAAATCTCCCTAATTGATAGCCATTTTGACGCAACCCTCCACTCATCTTCCCATTCTCCATTCATTCTACCACACCATTTCTGCCATCCCACCTCGAATTCTTTTCATAAACCCCATTCCATATACAATATTGAATAACCAAGGAAGACATAACACAACCGTCTCACTCCACTTATTAATCCTAAACCAATACCATTGACACCAAATTCCTCATTCTACAATGCTTCACTATCGTATCGTCATACATACTTTTGACTTCCATTATGACCAAGAAGCCCAACGCCACCTACCACCACACACCATCACTGTTATATCGCGTAATACTGCCATTAAAGCTTCCCCTATTAAATACACCCCTCATACGCTACTGTTGTATATGTCCACTAAAACCCTCAAAATATCTAAACTTTATTAAAATCGACTCCTCACTCACTTTCTCAATCATTTGTATTCAATCTAAGGATTTGATAAAATCCCACACATCCTCTAAGCCACTCCCTTAAAAGCGCACCTCTGTTCTCACCAATTCAAGTCCCTCACGCTCCACCTCGACGCACTCCTCCCTCTCGACCAACAAATACAGCAGCCCTATTACCTATTCCCCTACAACACTCAAAATAAACTCTACTTCCGCCTAAATTCAAACAGTTCCCCCTGTTCTCCTTACCCTTATACAAGCCGCTCCCTCCGGTTCCACTTATTACCGCCTCTCCTCAATCCTGGAATTCTTCATACCCTCCCATAAACGGCTTATTACACAACTTCAAATCCAATCAATTCACCAATCTCCGCCCTCCCGCTCTTGATCATTGTCACTAGCTACATTTCATTCTAACCTGCAGATTTACCATTCTTTCAAACCTTTTATCGAATGCTTCCATTTACCTCCTCCTTACTAATTAACCTCATCCCCAACAATATTACCCTTAGTTCCTTCTTGCACCCATCACACACCCAACCACCACACATTCACTAACACCTCATCATTACTTTAATATGTGCTCACATTCGAAGTGTTCTTTCCACACTCCCCTCACATAATTTCACACATGTACAAATCGCAGCACCAATCCCATATTCCCCTCTAGCTCTATTTAAACTAAGCAGATTCCCCTACATTCTCATTCTTCCCACTTTCCGCTTCTTCAGAAGAGCTTCCTATTCCCGTGTATGTCCTCATTCATCCTCCTTCCAAACTGTTCATTTACCTCTGGTTCTCTACGTATGCACCTAAGTTTCAGAATATAATTACTGTTTTTCCTTCCTATATATAAATTGCAAGCATCTTTCTTTTGAAATCCTTCATCATTAATGGCTTTTGCTACATTCAACCACGCTTCTTTTTTACTTTAACCGCTTTCATCACCTCTTCACTTCACCATTGCGCTGTTTAACCATTACCTTACTTCCCTACTTTAGGCACATCCACACATTCCTTTGCACTACTAACAATTGCTTCTTCATTTGCCCCCAGATTTGTTTCAAGTATCAACTTTCACATTCAACCGATTTACTAGCGAGCACTCTTACATAACTTATCCTTATTTGTCTTGCTCACTTAACTTCTCACTCTTAATTTTACCACTTCCTTTCGTATTCACCTTTCCTCTCCATCCAAACCCCCACTAACGTTTAACCTTTTACAGTTAGAACAACAGTACATGGATCCGATAACTCTTCATTCCTAAAACCCTCATGATTTAACATCTATTACTAACAATACTTCAAACATCTCCTATCTTCCACCAGACACCAAATATAAATCCATATTTTCACTTCGATACCATCTCTACCGTACCTACCTCTATAATACTTATGGATACTCTTGTGCTTTAAAAGAAAGTATTACTTACACACATACCTCTCTCTTCACAGAAATTTTCAATCACCTTCCTACCATTCTCATTTTCTCCCGCCACCCCTAAAACCACCTGTTATACCATCCCTTTTTGAACACCTATCCAACCATTCAGGTCCCCCAACACTTCAATCTGAAGCTTCTACTCTCACCCCATCAGAACATCATTCAGATTATCCCAAAATCGTACTCTCTTCAACCGTTCCCTCAGATGGACCATACGTCACAACCACAACATACCTATGACCTTTTCAAAAACTTAAATTTAAACCATTAGAATTCTAGGACTCACACCACTCAAAGTCTACCATAGCTTTATGCCACACATCACTCATCAAAATTGCAAACTCCTCCTCTCCCTCTCTCACTTCTCTTCCACTCCACACCAGCACACACTTTCACACCACACCACCAATTTTACCTCTTTCCTGATTCTCTTTGTTTCCAGTTCGAACAAGCCGAGCAAAATCGCAAATTTGCCCTTTCTATAATACATCCATCCACCTCTCTCCTCTTCTCCTCAATTTATTCCTCTGACGATTCCATGTACCCATATCTATTGCGATACAATTCTTCGCTCGAAAATTGTAGAGGTCGGTTTACGGCGATTCAACGACCATCTCGAGCATGCATCAGCACCATTCTCCTAGAAGAGATACGCGTGGTATAGTGGGCCAGCCAACCCCAACTACCACCGCCCCCTTAGTCGACTTCAGTCCACGAACCACGCAGGGACATACGAGTGGGACAACTTCATTTCTCCCCCCACACAGGATTATCGAAGTAGACTATGATGTCAACCTTAAGGTGTATACTAGACCAGCTGCCGGTGGCATGCTACTCTTAATCTACACTGTCAGAATATTATATGTGCATTTAATGCGTGACCGTTACCAGTAATATGTTACCCTGACAGAGGCCAATATGAGTGTCGCTGACCCAAAGAAATTAGACAAAACCGCATTATACAGAGAAAACGAGCGCGCACCAATTTAAACAAAAAAATGGGAAAAGGTAATTTCATCGCTGTCGAGTATGCGTTGCATTAAGCATGTCTACTCTCCCTCCTAATTAGCAATACGACTATATCATAGTGTGTATACCTACCTAGTATATATAATAATACTTGATTATATACATATAACTTACTATAAGTTCAATTATGCATATCCTGTCATTCCTATATAGTTTATAATATATATACTAACTATATACATACATATATATATATTACATATATAATCTTATAAAATAATAAATCATATATAAGTATATACCGATTACCGTTATATATACTCAAACATCAATTTTTCTTTTAAATTTCCAACACACTATAGCCGTTCACGCTGACCGGACCTTAGCGACTGGCAACACAGCACAACATCACTTTAGTTTTATTGCTGAGTATCGGAATCGCATCGGCTCCAACTGAGTGATCACACCTTCATCAAATCGCATGACTGATTCAAAGACTAGCGTTTATAAACGCTAGTTGTCCCAAGCCCAAAGGGCTAGGTCCAACCTACATTCTGCAAACCGAAGACACCAACGATAAGTGCCAGAAAAATAGTAGTATTAGTTTTTTTTCTCTCTCTCTCTCCTTATCTCCCTCCCTCTTTCTTTTTCGCCCCACGGGCGTTGCCCTATTCTTTTAAGCGAATTATCTTAGGTAATTGATACCTAGGCTTCGGACTAGTGATCGAGCCCTGTTCCTATGCCTCGCAACTCAGTCGTTCTACCTTTCTATACGTATTTTTATAATTTTTAAGTAATTTCAAAGCTTTTAATCTTTTAAATTATTAGAAATATTTTCCTTTTATGAAACATTTCTCCAAAATAGAAATATTTAAACTATTTTAAGGTTTATAATTTTTGTGTTTGATAAATTTGGGTTTTATAAATTAATGTGATACAGGTTTGTTTAAATGGAGAATGGTGGACTCAATATGAAATTTGGCACACAACATGCAGGAATGTTTCCTCACTTCTGATGTTGTCCAGGACAAGAAGAAATTATGCGAGATCGCATGCCAAATAACTGGTATTCCAAATTCTTGTAAATCAACATCGGAACTTCGTAATATATTTAATTCTACAGTCTTCATGAGACCTGGAGCGCCTTG